>UYYF01004528.1:25816-44639 GCA_900618365.1 Thelazia callipaeda
ACCATGTATATTTCAGTAAATTTTGTAATTAAACTGATACTTAAAATATTTGTATGCATTTAGATTGTGGCAAATTAATTGTATCATTTTCACAAATATTTTGTTCAAAAATTGCTAGCATTTAAATTTGTTGGTGAAAAATTTTCTTTGTCCTAATTGTATTCAAATAAGGTATTTGCTAAGTTCTATGAATCATAATATGCATTCGATTCACAAAATTAATTACATAAAAATAATTATTGCTTAATTAAACTCTTAATTTTTTGCATAGAAAATTTAGTAGCGATGATTTTATACAAGCATAAATAAATTATGAAAATGATATGTTGCGAATTAAACGTCTCATATTTTCATTTTATTCTTCCTCTAACTATTATTGTTTCTATTAATTTCAGTGTATTTCTCAAATTTCAAGCATTTTGATCAAAAATGCATTTATCTGCTCAGCTTGATGGGGAGGCTGTAGAAAGAAGAATCTCTTCGTTTGCAACAAAAGCATCAAAAATGTCACTGGTAACAGTTTATTTCACTATGAAGTTTTATTTCTGAAAAAAACGTTTTCTTTCTTCCAAATAAATTGATAATAATCAATTTTTGGTGATGGAAAATTTCATTTTAAGTTTAGATGAAGACGAAAAAAAGTAATGTTGCTGTGCTAAATAATACACTGATTACATTTGCATATATTAGTGATTGGATTATGAATGCTAATGAGTATTATGAATTGCCATTATTAACATACATGAGTAATAAATTAAGAATTAATAAATTATATGATTGAATCCTTTTTTTCAATAATAAAAAAGAGAATTTAAATGAAATTGATTATTTTGTGTTATATTTAACTATTTCGCTTATTAAAGCAATCCCGATCGAATAATCACGATGCATATCATAATGAATTGCAGTCGAGAGGTCCATCATCCCCAGATCGGGGCGAAGGAAGTAATCGAAGAACGAAAAGTAGTAAAAAACGAACGAAATACAAATCATTACGTTCAATGCTTTATGGACTGAATTTGAAACAGTTAGATTTTTCAAGACTAGAATTTGCATAATTATTTGATTAATTGCAAAAATCAAAATTGCTGATAAAATTTGAAAAATAGTTATAATAAACTACTTGTTTTTTAACAATTATTAGATAGAATGTTAATTGGTTGTTAAATTAAAATTTTTTTTTTGCGTTTAAAAACTATTAATTATTTATGTGGAGTTGAAAATAGCGAATAATTTCCTTTTTTTTGTCAAGGATAGGAAACGATTTTTCAAAGCAAATTTTACGCACATTATTGCTTGATTATCTTTGTAGAAATTTCATATTAAATCAAATATAACAATCTTATATTTTCTGTCCATAAATTACAATGTAAATTTTTCCATTAGCAAAATTTAATGCGTTTAAGCTTGTTTCTGCCACTTACAAATTTTCTAGTCGAAATTTATTCTGTGAATAACATTGCAATAACTTCCTTCAGTTTATCTTCTCAAAATTCAAAATAAATTTATTGCATTCATGAAAAAGCCTTTTTTAGGTAAATTAGTTATATTTAAGCAGTACTATTTATATTTATCTCATTTTTTTATACGGATTGTCCATATTTTCATTCTCTAAAATTTTTCAATTTAATTCCTGTTTTTCGCTCATGATTTTCATTTCTGACACTACTAGCCTTACAAGCTTTACTGTCAAATTTACTTCGTCATATGTTGGTTGCAGTATTTGCAGATATACAAAATTTTGCACGAAATATCAGTCTGTATATTTACATAAAATTATATTACTACATAATTTTTGTCAAGTCCTTTATTTTGCAATTGATAAATTATCGTTTAATCAATCAAAATATTTGACAATCCCTTCAGATTTATGCTACTTTTTCATATTTTCTAATTGCAGTCTTACGTTTACAACTCACGTACTGATGTCACAAATATTTATTTTCATTCGACAAGCAAATTATAACGATGCTTGTCAATCATGGATTCAAATTATGTTAATCACATAATTTATTTTGGCATTCTCTCAAGAGGATGACTTATGCTATTTATTTTTGTTTGAAAAATAACAACCACGTGAATGCATTTAAAATTTTAAAGAGTCTGAATTCTTCTAAACCTTTATTGACAATGATTCTGGTGTTTTACTTTATTTTTAGTAACTTTGTAAATTACCACGCTATAATATATCATTAATAACTAGTAATTTACTCGATATCTATTTTATTAACTTAATTTGAATATATTTGGTCTATTTTACAATGTTCCGACATTTTTGATTAATTTAAAATTTTACAAACTTCATAATTTACTCAATTTTACAAATTTTGTTCTTGTAATTCAAATTTTCTTTCCAAATATTTTAACCAAAATTGCTGAAAAATTTTGACTTCAAAAGTTGAAACTATATGGGAAAGTTTATTAATTTATCAAAAAATAAAAATTAATTCTCCTGCTCATTCTTTTTGATACTAATAATACTACTTTCTTGCACATTTCAGCTATTCGAGTCAAAAGTTTCAGTAATTTTGTGATAAAATATTTGGTTAACTTGTATTTGAAATTAAATTTAAGGAGATATGTAAACAACGCTTGAAACTTTTAATAAAACTTTTTTACAATTAATGTACTGCCCTTTTTGTTAAAATTTTCTAAAGCCACAGTAATCCAAAAGATATAACTTAATCTAGAAAAGTTTATTGTTGCAAATAAAATAGTGCACTTACCACTGGATCCTATAAGTGTTAAAAGCATTCATCAAAATAAAATCCATCGATAATAAAATCAAAATTTTATTCTAAATAAATAGCGCTAATTTAATACTTTTATATAAATCAGTAAGCATGAGATTACACAGAGAGTGAAACTTTTATGTGCATATATGTTTAAATTATGGTTTTGAATCAAATTTAGTCAGTTATAAATTCAACTATTGCTTGATAGATTTAGAATGAAGAAAACTTTTATTTCAGGGAGAAAGAAGCAGCTCATCAGATGAAATTATTAAAGCAAGAAAAAGGTTAGTCATTTTTTCGTCTTTTATTTGTACACGCTTAATAAATTTGATAATCAATTAAAATAATTAATTAATTAGTCTGCAAAGAATAAGTAAATTGACGATACGGATTAGTTGTGATTTGAATTTGATGAAATGATAAAGCAATATGAAGAAAATTATGAATAACTGAATTTAATTTTTTTTATTTCGTTAAAATAATTATGACACAACTATTTATTTGCTCACCACAATCCTCATTCATTCATTCTATGATGTCGTGAAAATGAAGAATCTATGCCACACTTAAAATTCGAAGCTTATGAGAATTTTTCAAACTTACGAAAATTGGATGTGCAAGTATTAGATCAGATTTGTGAAGAAATAAATAGATTTTGTTAGTTTCATTCATGCATTAATCTACTTCAAATATTAAATTCTAAAATTTGTACCTTTTAAGCGTTCATTTTTTATATCAAATAACTTTTTTCGGCTTTTAAGAAATTTATTCAATGTTTCACTTGTAGTTTTAGAAGAATATTTGCGTTTTTTCTATGAAAATTATATTTGTTGAGTGAATAAAAAGTGTCTCATTTCAATTATATTATGTTAATATTTATAATTGATAGTTTTTAGCAAAACTATTTTTACTACTAAATTCATTCACAAATTTTGTTTTGTAAAATTTACAAACGCAAATTTGATGAATGTTTTTTAATTACTTGTAACAGAAAATGAGCTGAGTAGTACATTTGATAGCTTCAGTGAGATAACTTATAGTCTGGACTTTTAATCAAAAAAATTTGTCTATAATTGTTGACTTTTATTTGAAGCAATCATTGCTTTTATTAACTTTCTGAGAGAAAACATTTAGGAATTTCGTGTGATAAATAATCCCATAAATTTTTATCTGTCTGTTATTGCATTAATCTTAAATTCGGTAAAAGAGCGTGCACAAAGTTTTACATAATTTATAAATGCAGATTTGAAAAGTTTGAAGTATTTAGCAAATTTTCGGTATTGATTTTCCTGATATTCTTAACTCTCATCAAATTGTTAAATTTTAGTTGAACTTCCTGCAAGCGGAAAAATAACAAGATTAAAAATGAAGAAATAGAATTCATCATAAAATGAACATTTCTGAACATTTAGTTTGCAAAGCAAATGATTACAAATTGCTTTTACGTTATGCTAAATTTGTATTTATTTTATTTTTTTCAAATAAGAAACGAGTCAGTGAATTTGCAGAAAATTTTGCAAACAGTAATACTGAAAGTATCAAATTTCAATACTAAACACATTAATCATTTGATAACAATTAAAGCTGAAAATTTGACGATTTAATTGATAGACATGTTGCCAATGATGTTGAAAAAGTTTGAAAGTTTGGCTTGGTGATGAATAGAATTGGAGTAATGTCTTGAATTATCATTTCCAGATCAAAAAGGATTTTGTAAAGTAAGTCATGATTAGATTAAAACTTGTTATTGTGGTGATTGTTACAATCATTAGACTAAAATAAAAGTACTAATTTGAAAAACGATTTGAAATGAAGGCAGTCAGTGAAAATCGTTATTCTATTATATTTCTCATGTTTCATTTGCAAATCACAAAGTTATTAAAATAATTGGTGCCAAAATTAATATAACTCGTTTTTAGCACATTTTTAGTATCTAATATTTTGTGAAAAGTAATTTGTATTTTTAATTTATAAAGTTTGCTTCACATTTGTTTGTTTTTAATTTATTTACTTTTAATTTTTATTTCTGATTAACGCAGCTATCAAATTTATAAGTTAGTAAGCGAAAATTTGGAGAATTTAATATGCCAAATTAAACAAAGTAATAGTGATTTCACTATTTTTGCAAATTTTTATGTAAAATTTAGTGCGTAAATAAATACTCATACGTATTAACATTACTAAAACATGAAAAAACTATTTGACTATCTATTTTCACTAAAATAGTTAGGAATCAGTATTTTCACATTCTTAGTTACCATAATTACTCATGCTTTAGCAAATATTTTATTTTTTGTTCTATTCATTAATGCATTCTCATATTTTATAATGTAGTGATTACTACATAATAAAATTCAAAATGTACGAGAAGCAATTTTTTTCAATTTAAACATTTGAATGCTAAGAAAGTACTAAATTTGAAATTTAATTGTACTTTTTGTGATTTTTTCATGATGATAAAATTTAACGGTATGTAAACTTAGTTATAAGCTCTGCTCTTTAAAGCACGCAAAATATGTATGATATTTTCACTCTTCAAAAGTAGTACTCGTTAGACTAATCATTCTTGATATTAAAATTCTTTTGCTTATTTCCCTATGGAAATTTTGTCAATTAAACTAATAGTTATAATTATTGATTGAATTTCTTCTTGGGATTAGCCAACTTACTAAGCAGAAAAGTATAATTATAATTTAGTTGGAATAATATTTTCAAGCATTAACATTCATTTGTATATATGCATGTGTGCATGCATTTATGCTTAGTTTGCAACATTTCATTTATACTAAGCAAATATTTCATGCATTATTTAATGCAGTCTATTTTAGCATATTGTGATTTATGTTTCATGTAATTGAAATAAATTTTGAATTCATCACGCTATTATATTTTATTATTATTATTATTATTTTAAAATTATTATTCTTATTATCTTTAAACTATTATTATCATCATTATTATTATTATTACTATTTTTATTATCAGTATTGCTTGTCATTCTTAGTAAGCATTCATAGTTAGATTTCATTTTGTCTGCAAATGACAGAATGAAAAATTTTGCTCTGTGTAGCTCATTACTTAAAAACTTTCAATCATCTTTGAATGAAACCTAAAACAAAATTCATGCTAATATCAAATTTTAATGTCACAAAAATTTTTGATCTATTGAATAACTGACTTATGTATAAAAAGAATTTTCGTCATTTCTTTTTTAGTCTTAGACTTAACTCTTGAATTCTCATGAGCTTAGCTTTAAAAACCTCGAAAACAAAAACAAAAAATGTTGACTTAGTAGAATGAGCGGTAGCAACAGAAAGCGGCAACAACTGGCAACAAAGTTCACCATTAATAATTACAAAATTTTCTGAATTAACAAAACAAATTTGTTTCTCTGTAATCAAATAAATGAAAAATTCGTGGTGACAGATTAAATTCTAGCTTCAAGCTCATTACATATAAATAATGACATTAGGGTCATTACTATTTTGACTCTCTCTAAGTATCAAAACATCCTTTCATTATTTTGAAAAATTTTTGAAGTTACGCTTACGGGCAGCTTAAGAAGATTAATTTGATTTGCAAAGGCACAAATGCTTTGCTTGTCAAGTTTCCGTCACTTTATTTGTCTAAGTAAGCTTTTTTTTCAATTATTTTTTATTTACAAATTATCTGTAATTTTAATGATAGCGGCGCAAGTCATAATTTTTTTCGCAAAAACTTAGGAATACTGTTTGAATCTAATTTTTGTTAAACTATCTAGTCTTAAAATTTATGGATGCATAATTTTTGTGTGGCAGACCTGCTTGAGTATTTTTGTGCCGGTCGTTTTTGTTTTATTTATTTATTTATTTTTTGCTTTTATAATATTTGATAATGAAGTGAAAATGTCATGTTGTGCTAACAGAAGCTTTAATAAAGAAAAAAAAATTGTAAATTTTTTAACATAATCAGGCATAAATTTTCTATTACATTATCAAGCATAATAACTGAGCTAGAAAAACTAAAGTCTTTTTATTATATTTTAAATTATTTGAAGAGCAAGTGATTTTGAACTACTAATGTTTATACTGTTAATATTTTCGTATCTTCTAACATTTTTCTCTTGTTTTGTTTTGCATTTTCTTAAAACACTTTCAAATAAATAATTATTTTAACGAAAATTGCTAAAAATGACATCTCAAATCTTTAAATTTAGTTAGTTAATAAAGATCATTTCGTATAATTTGAAATAGTTAGATTTCTAGTTTACAAAATTATTCATATTCAATCCAAACCTTTTGATGGCAATAGAGAAAAGCCACTATTTGTACAAAAAGATTAACGACTCAGAAGTATGAAATTCAGAGGTAGCAATAATTTCTGCATCTTATGTTAAATGTTTTGTTTACTGGTAGCTACTGTTACCATCAAACTTATCAGCGATTCAGCGAAAAACAAATTGAAATTATTCAATTTTTGACTTCTCTTAACTTTGATTTTTTATTATCTTGAAAATCGGATTCATTCCACTCAATTATTTTCTTATATTTTGTGTTCATTAATGGATGAAAAGTGAATGATGTAATGTGCATCCACTTACCTTAATGTAATATATTTTTTAAAATTGTCGATAAATTTATTAAATTGTTTTAAGTTTTATTACATTTGCAAACAATTTCTAGCTTTTATACACTTTTTAGTTGAGGAAAGAAATATTCGAATGCTCAGAACTTTTATGTAAATCAACAGGAGAAATATCTGTTGCATTAATTATGGCTATTTATTTTTTCTGTGGTTTTTTATGTGTGTCGATAAATTCCATTAGAGATTAAACTTAATTGTTATTGTATTTTTATCATCTCAGTATTTAACATTACTATAGACAACGAAAAAATTGCCTGCATGTAATATAATTTTGCACACTATTTAATGGAAATCTTCAAAAATGAGTTCAATACAAATTCAATTCGTTTATTTTGCATTAAAATTTTTCAAAGTCGAATATTTCTACAAATTATTTCATTATTTTTATTATAAAATTGAGATGAGCTGTAGAATTCGATTGCCATTTTTTTGAGCTGTTTATATATCATACTTTCATGTTCGTGTATTCAACTGCAAAAGTATTCATTCATTTCTATTCGAACATGTGGTCTGTGTAAGCTAATTTTTTTACTTGCTTTACAAATAGAAAAGATTTTAATATAAGAAACATGCTTTCATTTGCATGAGCTTGGAAGTGCATTAAAATAACAGTACTACATATACGTGACTAAACCTTTTACGTTTTAAGTGCGAAATTGACAAAAAATTCTTGGCTTTAATTCTGAACTCAGCAATTTTTGTTTCATGTATCTCTGCTTAAGCTACTATATTTAACGTTGCTGACTTTCATTATTCTATATATTATGCGTTGAATTGCGATTTTCAACAGAGTAAATTAATTAATCATTAATTAAATATTTAAAAAACATGTAAGCAATAAATACAAATATCGATGAAATAAATAAAGTGCTTTCATGAGAAGTAAACTAATCAGTAGTAATCAAAGGGATTTTTGCAAATGTAATTCTTTCTCACTGTCAACTGTTGAAGTCTGCAAAAAAAAAATTTCGGCAAGTGAGAATTTAAGTTTTTTTATTGCTTAAATTTATTGTCCTGCTATCCATATGTCAGTCTGACATGAATAGTATCGCAAAAGTTTACATCAGCAACTAAAGCTTAGCATTTGCAAATGATATTTTCATGCATTTTTATTATCTTGCTATAACTAGTTTTGTAAAATGACTTTTCAAAAACAGTCATTGTTACTACAGCATAAAATTGATCTCTTGATAATTATTGTTCTAAAAATAAAACAAAAAACTGCATAGTACTATTACTTACTTGTCGATCTTAGTCGACAATTCCTTGAGTAAAATTGATTTAAATAGATCATCATCATAATCACCTTCATTCTCATCATCTATGAGTAAAAAAGTTGAAATACAAATTCTTTCTCAACATAAATAAATATGAATGTGCTTAATCGGTAATATTTCAATATAGTTTGCAGTGTTTTTTATGTGTTTCCAATAAATTCCAGTATTTCCATCATGAAATGATTGAAATGTGAATGAGACAACAAAGGCAAAGTACGTTTGAGATGTGAGAAAGAAGGAAAATAGTAAATGTTTAGAATTAATCAAAACAAAGTATAGTAACAATGAATTGGTGGTAATGATGAGTTGATATAATAATACTGATTTTTGTAACTTGTAGAGAAATAAATAAATTAACTAATCAATTAATAATGACAACTTAGATCATTAAAATCATGATAGTTATGATAACAAAATCAGTGTATAAATTTATCACAACAGTTATAATGCTATTGAGTATTGAGGCATCAGTGATAGATTATGCAGTTTTAGTTCATAAATTTAATTCACTGTCGAACATAAATAACATCTTTGATATAAACCAAGAACATAAAATGAGGGTAGGTAGCAAAAGAGCAAGAAGACAAAAATTTTTCATTTTGCTTTTAGCCTCTGCAAGACTTAAAAGTTGAAATCAAACCACTTCTACCATTAGCTCTGCCTAGCCAAGTCTATCTTAGCCTCACCTCATACACCTTGCCTTGTCTTTTCTGAAATCATCTTAAATCTTCTCTATCATTGAGTCAATCGCTCTTTTTTTTTTTTAAATCAAATTTTGCTTCACAATTTCTAGCTATTTGAACAAGAAGAATTGTACAATTCCTCATTTCATATGCACTTATTTACAGCTAGCTTTACTTCATACTAACTTTCTCCCTTATTTAAGTTAAGAAAATGTGAATGTTATAGCCTGTGTTAATTTGTTATTGCTATCTAATTAATTCTCAGATGGTTAACATTCTGATATTCAATTCTCTACTAATATGTCCACAAGCTGTTTTTGACACATTTAAACGCCTTCAATCATTTACTTCTATTTCATTACTTTTTATTCATTCCTTAAAAAATTGTGCTAGCAATTCGCTATATGAATTTTTAAAATGTTTATATGTAGTAACAAGATTAAGTAATTGTTATTAGTTCTGACATATTCATCTGTAATTTTTTTTTGTTTTTTTTTTTTCGAGAAATCAAGAAATGATAATAGCAATATTAATTATTCAACGTTTATTAATTTTTCATTTCTATTTCAAAGTAAAAATTGTGTACTCATTAATTAGTTATCATCGAAAATTTATTGAAGAAATATGCACATTTCTATTTTTCATTAAGAATACTTATAAATATTTAATAACTGTGTTAATAAAATGAAACGTTAAACAAATTTTTCAAAACATTTAATGGGCATTTTAAGTTGTGATAGTAAGTAACACCTGTGCCCCACCATGTTTTCTCTTTACTCTTAGCAGCTTTTTCTCACACATTGCAATGCAGTGATTTTAGAATGTGTAGTAACGTTGAAATAATAGAGAATATAGTGATCAACCATCTAAAATTATTGAATCATTTGAGAAGTAAACGGATAGAGCGAAAAAAAAAATCACTTTCAGCATTTCATTTACCTCAGTGACTATTCATTTTAATATAATGAAAATTATAACATTGCAAACTTAATCTGTCTTACACATATACATTTATTTATTTATTTATTGATTCATTCACATGCATTTATTCTTTCATTCATTAATTCAGTAATTGTTTTTCTCTATTACTTATTCATTCATGCATTTATTTTCAATATTATTTGGAGAAAAATGCTTCTTTTTTCTCTTTATTAATCATCATTTCAATTTTATCGCAACTTACACTTCGTTATCATCCACTTTCTGTTTCTTGATTAATACTGTTCTAGAACATAAAATAACCATTTAATTGACTGCTTATTTGCTACTTATATTAATTAGTAATTATTCACTTCTCGCATGTCCTTTTTTCCCTCTTTATTAATAAATGAACTAAATAAGTGCAAAAAGACTAAATGAACAACAAACACGGACATTATTGTTGGTCGTTTACAGTGCTCGACTATTTGCTTAGCTAGCAAGTGTGAAAACAAGCAATGAAGCCTACAGCTGCTAAATATTTTACGTTTTTAATTTTTTCAAGTTTTCGTGATTATGATTATTATCATTCCAATTATTTCTTGAAAAGGTTTTGCAAGCGTGAAGCAAACACAGTTATTATTTTGTTGTTTCATGCGTTGTCTTTATTTCTTCCACCAATCACTTTTGTTTACCAATTCGTATTCGTATGTTATCTTCATTTGCAATGTATCAAAATTTTATTTAATCTGATTTTTCTTTTGCAAGTTTTGTGATTTTCCGATTCATATTTTTTTAAAAATTAGTGGAATTTTTTTTTTCGCAAATAACTGATTGCGATGAATGTTGAATTTTTAAAATTTGAGTTTACTGCTTTAATGAAAAAGAAAATTTTAATTTTTTGCTGCTTATTCATGCTAAATACTAATTGTTATTGCTTTGGATTATATTTTTATTCATACGTTGATTTTCACTGGAAGTGATTTACGTCTCTTATTTGCTGCAAAGTTAAACAATGATCTCAATGTTCCTTTTATTTTCTGCTTTTGCCACTTATAAAAAATTCTAGCGTTGTCTGCAGCTATCGACATTATTTTGTAGCTTAAAAACGAACTACAAATGACTGCTTTTTGTTTTCATATGAAGTATTCTCGAGAATTTTTAAAGCATAAACAATAAGCAAATAAGTATGAAAATCAGTGTGAATCTTTGCGCTGACAGATATCAATCAATATGGCTAATATATTGATTGTTTTAAATATGTAATAATGATTAATAGTTTAACATTTAACACTTTTGCTGTGAAGACATATATCGTCATTATTTTTTACTTTTTATTGCATTATATAAACACAACGAATGTCTACTGCTTCTTCCGACAGTACTTGAAAGCAAAAATTTTAAAGCATATAAAGGCTTTTGCTGCTGCCAAACACAGAACAGATGTGTTAATCTCGGTAGCAACATTTTTGCCTCATCAACAGTTATGTTTATTGACAGTTATGTTTGTTTCTACTGCTCCAACTACCCCAGTAATTGAGATGGTTGGAATAGTTGTGATTCATTTAGGTTTGTTGTTTTGCATCCTTGTCACTAATCATCATCATCACTCATATATGATCTTCCATTTACCTCATTGCAAGAAGCGTACAGCACAACGTTGCGAATGTTAAAATATATTGCAGTCGTTTTAAGTTTGGCGCAGAAAAAAAATGTATGAAAATTGATGTATTTTGAGAGCTTTTTTATTCACATTTTCATTTTTAGCGATATTTTTGTGATTTGTGGCAGACAGGTAGTTTTTAGAAAAGATTTGAATTGAAAAGAAAAACGTTGTTTCTGAAAAGTTTTTACATGCATTAATGCCTTTAGGCACAGCGTGTCTGCACGTATACTTATTTCCTTCTCATATCTTGCTGTTTACAGAACAATCATCATTATCATTTCCAAGAATAAATTTCATCAGTGTTGTGGCGTAGCAATTTTTATTTAAATCTATTGTTTTGTAATTGTCATTCTTTCGAAGTCTTTTATGACAAATTAATTAAATGATGTAACAGTTCGGATTTGAAATTTGAATGTGATGATAAAATTTCCGAAAATGATAAATCGCGCAATGAAAGCCTAATTGACTGACTGACTGAGTACCAGAAGTGCAATAATTTGAACGAGGAAAGAAGGAACAGAAGCGAATAAACTCTCGCACCGAAACGTGCAACTTCTAGAAGAGTTTATTTATTGGCAACAGGTTCCTTTTGAACGGCAGAAAAAACAGACTTTTGCTCATTCTTTGCTTCTTCTACTATTGCTCTTATTTTACTTCTTTTTCTTGTTGTTATTGTTGTTTTGTGGAAGTAATAATGCAGAATGTATGCTAGGCTATCCGCTAAATTAGTACTGTTTTTAGCACTATATCTAGACAGTTAGTTGTTACATGATCCCTCATTATTGGATTTATGAATTAAAAACTTATTCTGCAGCTTACGGTAATTTTGAGAAGACCCGTAAGCAGAAGATGAGAAGGAAAATGAAATTTTGATGTATGTTGTAACTCACACATTATTAGCACTGCATACTTATTGATTGACAACTGCAACTACCGAAATCAAACGTTTCGTGTGGTGAAGAATACTTACTTTGTGATCACTTGCATTTGTTCAATTTGCAAAGCAGATAATGGAGATGACACCAGAAGCGTGTTCAACTGATAAAGCATTCTATGATTCAGAAGTTTCACAATGCCAATCTAGCATACAACAGCAATATCCTCAATATCTGCAGCTACCACAACGGTGTTCTTTATCTACTGATTACCTTCAAGAGCACAACTTATCCAAGCAACCACCACCACCTTCTACGCCATCAAGTACGTTATCATCACCAAAGCTAACGTTTCGAGAATCACTACGGGAATCTCTGCGTGACATACATGTCCCGAAAATTTTATCAAATCTACGGAAATCAGCTTCTGAAATAAGCTTAGTATTCGAAGCAATGCGTTACGGGTCTTCTCCTATTCATATGCGAAAATACGGCATGCCATCATCATCAGGTTTCGATGATATCGCCAATGGTAGATATTCGAAATCAACAGGTGGCAATGATGGTACATCAACCTTTCAGAAACGTAAACGTAATGCAATTGTCACTTGGCATAATTATTCGCCGCATCATCTCAGCAAACAACTTCGATGTGGTAAATTATAATGCCATTTATTATAGTTTTAACTCTTTCAGTTATTTATGTTATAATAAACTCTAATTTACTGAAGTTTATTTCTACTCATACTTTGGCTGAATTTGTTCATTTTCATTGATAACCGTTTTGTCGGCTTGTTCTATGAACGCAAATACATTTTCTTATAATGTCATAACTTTGTGCTTTCTGCACCTGCAAACTACGTACAGCATTCACTATTCTACTAGCTATTCATCTATGGTTACAGGGATTAACTGTCGTCATGAAAAGTATTGTCTTATTAATTATAAAGTTTGCTCACATCATTTGAAAGGCTAAGTTAGCAACAATAATTATTTGTAGTAAAAGTATGATTACTAGCAAAAGTCACTTTATTAAAATTTAGTTATTCAGATAAGTTTTAAACATTTGATTTTTCTTTATTTTTTGTTGAAATTTAGAATTATCAAAAGTTATTAAGTATAACTTTGGTCAGTCTTATGCGTTTACAACACAGACGTATTTTTTACAGGCAGTTATCTGTCATTTTCTCCTCCTTCTCTTTTAGTTTTTTTCACTCGTCATGAGAACAATTTCTTTTGTATATTAGTTTAGTAATACTATTTTAAAAGTTATTATATTAGTTTGCACTTTTATTGTAGGAAATTTTTAAATACAGTCATTAAGTCTTTTTCTCATTTCTTTTCACATTTAGAAATGAAACTACGTACTTTGCATTATTTTTTTAAATATAGTTTTGCTCTTTCTCACGTCTTTAGACCAAATTTTGATTGAAAACTTGAACTTTTTTGTTGATAACTTAACAGCTGGTAAGACGGACAAAGAAAGAGAACTCCGTACGAAACTGTCTTTTTCGATTATATATATATAACATATACATTACATATATAATCGAAAAGGAATATAGAAAAAAGAGATCTTTATATTGAATCTTATGTATATATAATGGTGATGGCAAGAGAAACTGGTTTGAATTTTTGTAGAATGCGTGCGAAATCAGTTTATGAGCAAAATTATTATTTTTCCTCATATAATCGAATACTTACTTTTGAATGCTTTATTTAAACATAAACATGCTTTCAGTTCTTACTTATAAAATATGAAATGATAAAACTGAGTTATTGATTTAGCAAAAAAAATTGTGTATTAAGCGCAAAATGACTGTTTAGTAGTCAATAACTTAGTAGCACCAGTAACAATTATCATTGTAATTACTATTATTACGGAAGTTCCAAAAGAATTTCTAGCTTAATTGGTAGGTTCGAAGTATATAAAATCGATTAAAAAGTTGGCAGCTCGTGTGGAAATTACTTCATGTCTATTATATAATATGAAAATTAACAGTTACTTTAACCAAATCTGAACGATCAGTAAGTGATAGCAAGCCGTTTATTGATCAAGCTGAAGAAGTCTATGAAATACACTAGGCAAGAGTAATTACGTTGTACTAACTAGCTATCGATAAGATCAAGGAAACATTGGTATCTTATGTTACTTTTATATTACTGGTGATACTTCTGCTCATTAAGACGATCATTTATATGAAATTATCAGCAGTTTATTCACTTGTTAAGTGATGATTGATGATTTATTTCTTGTGAAGAGTCTGGTCTTGAATTAGATAAATATATATTCTGCAAAAAGGCTGATATAGTTCAGAAATGGTAATGTGCTTATTTGTGAGACAAATGAATAAATGAGTAGTATTGTCTGTGATCGAAACTATCGTTGTCTTCTTTATTTTTATCACTTCTTTGCATATCCTTTACTTATCAAATTATATTACTGATATGAAACAAAAAATTCACTTGTGATAGTTTTCATGTCTTTCAGATTCAGTAGTAATAGCTCATAAAAATTTACACAGAATTTTTAAGTGAGATAAATATTTTCACAGCTCACTTCAGTTGAATATATATTTTATCATCAAATTGACTGGAATTCGAATTTAAGAATTTTAACGATCACTGAGAGCAACATTATGTACCTGAAACTATTTATATGAATAGATAAATGTTATTTCTTGATTAATTTATTAATTCATAAAAGTTGAGTCAAGTCGGTGCTCAAAACACTTTGTAGTGTAAGCAGCTAGTTTTTTATTTCAGTTCTATGCATGTTAACATAGATTTTAGTAGTGGGAAGTATGTGATGATAATCAAAGGTAGATAGACTCACTCTCGTCACTAATAGTTGATTGTTTAATCCGTTAAAAAAGTTGACCTTGAGTAATGAGGCAGGCATAGAGTTTTGCTTCAGCTGAATCTAGTTTTTAGAAGTCATGATTCCTGGTATTATAGTCCTAAGAAGTATTATCGATTTTTACCATCGATATTTTCGATAGACGTTTAATATCGTAGTAGTTGAGTCTAAATTATTCATGATTTTTTTTTGTTTTTTTTTTGGCATTTGCATATTTTTGCATAATTTTCAAGCATGAGAAACGATTATTTGTACTGCGTCAAAAAAAAATCAATTTTCGATTTGGACAGAAGTCGATACATCGCAGTAATAATCCTTCATTCAAATGCTAGATGAGACAAATTGTCGTCTGACGTTAGTAAAACAGTTGTATAGAAATCGCGAAAGTAAATATATATTACTACTTTTTAAAAGTTTGCATTATTTTTAATTAATCTGAAAAGGTGAATTATATTCATTTTCAACATGCCAGTATAAATTTGCATCACTTCGTGCAACAAACATCTTTTCTGTTTTGATTTTCATTTAAGCTCGATTGAAAGTGAATTATTGTTACTGATATTTATGTAGTATTGATGACAAGTCATTATTATCTCGTATTTGCTTTTAATTTATCATTAACTTATCTGTAATAATTGTCATAAAATCATCTTTACACCCTAAAATCATGATTACAAGTATTTTGCTTACGCAGGAATCATTTTATTCTTGGAAATGAAAATTTTTATAATACTTTCAATGTGTACCATACTCATTGGCATTACAAAAAGATGTCCGAAACATTAGCAGATAATACCATTAAGATACGATTCCTAATAATAATCCTTCATTACAAGAGTGATAAACAGTGGTAAACAATCTCTTTCATTCGTAAAACTATCAAGCGACAGTGTTACAAAATTAATTTTAGCAAACACAGTTAATATTATTTGTATCTCAAACAAGGCATTCTGTATGGAATAGAATTGTGATGACTTTAGAAACAGTTGTACTTTCAAGAAGAATGTGTTCTGAGTCTGTAAAATTCCACTAAGACATCGTGAAAGATTTGAGTCTAAATAATGATAAGATACGTTCGTTTTATTTCGCATCTTCTTGACTTAATAATTGTGGAAGAAAGTTTTTGAACAAATCACTGTGAACTTGCTGAAGCTTTCCCCTTTGTCTGTTACTACTTAGACTGATTATTTTTCATATAGCAAGAAATACTCTTTGTCTCTCGAGCCTTAAAAAATAATCTGAAAAACATTTTAGATTTACATTCATAAAGTGAAAGTTGGTATGTGCACATCACCCAAATGCAAGCAAAAACTTTTACATTTTGAAACAAATTTTCAAGTTTTTACGTTGCAGAGCCAGCCATTTGCTCTGTATTGTTATCCATTATAAAAGATTTTATTGATCTGGAATTTTGATGATCTCCAAGTATAAATTAAATATTTTTCAGCTGGAATTAAGACTAACATGAAATATTGAAATTCAGTTTCCATTCTTTTCTTGTGATTTTAGTTCAATTATATAAAGTTTGTAAGTTGTACTTGTAACTTTATCATCTGTTTGGTACCATTCAGTGATCTAGAATGAATAGAAAATTATTTCATTACAAGTTGTGAGTTTTCTGAACATTTCATTTTTCATGTTTATATAAAATTGAAATGCATAATTTAGCATGAAATGCATTTGCTACATTGTAGCTTTTTCAAATTTGATTATAAGGCTTGCAAATTTTCATACTCACATTTAACAAACATTACTTGTGAAAAATTGGCCTTTCCAAAAAAATGATGAATTCTAAATTAATTATGGCGCTCATTTCTAAAGTTACAATACTGTGAAGTGAAATACTAAATCTTGAAGTAAAATTTGGGATAAAATTTTACATGAAACCAAATAATATTTTGGCAAACTTATTTAAATTTTTTCAAGTGTTGACTGAAAGAAAAAAAGATGTTAATGAATAATCTGACCTTGTGGATCTCTTTAGAATTTATGTATTTACTTGAATTGATATGCTCACAAAATATGTTTGTTATTTCCGATATAGGAAATTATTACTAGGTAAAGACTACTGACTTTATTGCATTAAATTTTTCTTCCTTTTTTTTCGAATGTACGGTCTGACACAATTATATTCAGTTTTTTATATTATGCGTTAAAATTTTTAAATTTTTACTTATTCAAGTATATGGTATAGAGGTTGGAAAACTCACAGATTAGTTTTTCTTTCAGATCAATATAGGTAAAAAAATGATCAATACTTCAATGTTTAATCTAATCAAGAATATTTGAAGATATTTTTTGTTTAATTCTGAAAGTGACTGATTTAAATTTGTTTATATTCAAGCTAGAATCAAGCATTAAAAACTCTGATTTAAAATCATTTGATTTTAGTGCAAGAGGAAAAAGCTATGCAGGCAGCGCCATCAACACCAATTGATGCATCTAAATTCGTTGCATATGTTACCGAACGGCGGAAAAAAAGGATTTTATTCAAGGGCGAATATATTGTATGTATATTATCTGAATTTTTTTTTTGAATATTTGATGAAATGGGTGTAAACTGATTAAAAATGTGCAATGTCTCATGTTATTGCAATATTTGTACTAACTAGTGAATGAGACTGAAACTGCTTTTGGGAATAAAGCTGTAGCAAAGTTTGATTTCGTGTGCTACGAATAGTTGAATGTATAACTAACTGCTCGCAGAAAGTTGTGAGAGATTTTAGAAAATTGTGAAGTTTTAGATGATATTACGTTCGGTTGATACGGCTAAATGCCGCTCTGATATTGGCCAAGCGATGAATGTACGTAATCAATTTCCCGATACACTACCTTATGATTATAATCGTGTAATATTACGCAAATTACGTGGTGATGAAGATTCGCATTATGTTAATGCCAGCTATGTTAATGTTAGTTCAGTTTCATTTCAAGGATTTATTACTTTTTGTATCTAATTTGTTCTATGCATTTAAAATGTTACAAATTTTGAAAATAAAAGCACAGATTTCGCACAATCTATAGGGCCTTTTGCTTTTCTCTAAAAAAAGTAATCTCTGCATTTACTTTTATGTTTTTATCTAAATAACTTTTCATACGCAACTTCGAGATTTTATATCATTTTAATCTGTCTGTATTAGTATATTCTGAATAGCTTCCATGTTGTGGTTTTTTTTTTTTTTTTTT
>UYYF01004528.1:44679-62114 GCA_900618365.1 Thelazia callipaeda
TAGTTTTCACATCATTATGAATTATTCGTAATGGCTGTAAATTTCTTTCAAGCTTATGTTAGAAAGTTTTACTGTTTGTACTGTTTATTAGCAAAAAGTTAGGGAAAGAAGGGATAGATTAGCACTGTTCTGCACCTTTCACTCTTATCTCTCAAAACCCATTTTCAATTGTTATAGATTTAATAACCATAGGTCGTATTCATGTTAAATCTTAAAGTAATTTAAAATAATAAATAGATTCATTTAAAATTTTGTTATATAATTTAGAGTTGGTTACGGAAAAAAGCCTATGTTGTAACGCAGGCAGTCAAAACAAAGCCAGCCATTGCAGAATTCTGGCGATTTATTTGGGAGCTTGGCTCAAATTGTATTGTTATGTTAACTAAAGTTTTTGATTTTATGCGGGTTTGTTGGTATTGAAATATTCATTTAGTGTTATGCTTATAATAATTGATAATTAACTCCTAATAATTCTTTATGAGACGATAGAATTTACATTGTATTAAGTATTTATATTAAGTACTTAGTATGTATTAGAATTTTACATTCATTTTATTAAATATATATGAATAATTTCTGCAAACATTCATCACTATTACAAATACTACAACAAAATTTATCACAAAAATATCGTTGCAGGTAATGTGCCTTCAGTATTGGCCTGCTGCTTGCAGTGAATATAACGGGATTGAAGTAGAGACTTTAGAGACCAAAACTTACGCCCATTTTGTAAGTATTCTTATGTGACCAAAAATTTTGGAAAAATTTAAAAAATTGTCTAGTTCCAGATTTTCCAACGAATTATTGATGATAATACCAAACTCAAATTTATTAATCTTTCTATTTTTTTATTATTAATACTAGTCGTTCCTGTATAGATTTGTGAGTCTTTTTCTGCACATAGTGGGGGTGTACTGCCAATTGAATTGGATTCATTTTACTCGAAATTATGACCTGCTGTAAAATTTAATATTTTCTCATATAATCAGGAATCACATATTTCAGTTCTTCTTGTTTTTTTTTCTAATATTGATCGAGAAATTACTTTGTTAATTAAATATGAATCGTTAGTGACATGTACCATTTTTGAACTGGAAAATTTCATGGAGTACAACTTTCAAAGGTCATTCGAACGTTACGATTATCGAAGATGGATTCTGATGTAGGCCAACAAAGTCGTGTAATTAAACATTTTCACTTTACTGAATGGGAATTAAACAGTTTTCCATATATTAGCGCTTTTATTGAATTACGTCGGCGAGTTCGTCAATATACCGATAAATTTCATGTTGATGCACCGATTGTTGTGCATTGCAGGTTTGTACCTATTTTTAAAATTTTATCTTTTTAAAGTCTGCTTGGTCTAAATATTTAATTATCTAAAATTTCATAGGTATCATCCAATTTTTCCTAGAATAATAAAAGTTTTTTTTTTGTTGCATAAAATAAGTGTACTGTCATCTGAATTGCATTAGTTTCCTTTAGAGATATAAGCTTTCGTAAAATTTACAACGCTAAAGCCCGTACTGATTGGTTTAAATTTAATATGTGCCAAAAAATTGAAATCTTCAGTTATTTTATTTTCAAAATGTCTTTAGAATAGCAAGCACAATATTACTGCTGCTATACTTTACAGCTTACGGTATATAGAGCATCATTAATGCTTGCTAGATCATATAAATATATAAATTCGTATTTCACAAAAAGCAATGACGTATGTCAGATTTGTGGCAAAAAAGTCTGGAACATGATGGTGGTACTGTGTCTCGCAAATTTGAATCTTGCATCCAAAATGATACCTTAAAGATATTGAAGAATACTATAAGGCTTTTGTATTTCTCGTAAAATTTTCGTACTCATCTCAATTACATTTGAATAAATATAGGATTGTATGAAATATATTAGATCATGTAAAACATTGAGAAGTAAAAATTGAAGGAATAATTTATGTGGGTTTTTTTCTAATTTACAAGAGTATGCTTTTAACAATCAAAAAAAAAAGAATATTCCAGATTTTGCAAGTAAAAGTATGATAATTATTGATAGTAGAAAAATTTAATGGAGTTCACTTGTATAAAAAGTAACCTGTTGATTCGTATAATTCATTAGAAACTGAGCTGCTTTTTGGCCAAATCTATTGCCACATTGTTGGATGAGCACATCAGACGTGCATTTGATGTCACATATTAGCAAACGGCATCGATGCGCATACCCTATATTTTTGTAGTAAAGTTTCAGAATTAAGCGTTATTTTGTCTTTGTGCAATCATTCTTTATTAGATTTTTCTTTTAAATTGGAGATTTTATTTTCACTAATCCAAGTAAACAACGCTTTTTATTTCTTAGAGCAATATTTAACAGTTCTTACCAACAATTGTCTTATCAACATATGTATATGGACCGCATTGTTGTGCACCACATACACGTCTTAATGTTGGAAGTGCATGTTTGTAACATGGCATTAAGTTAATCATCTGCAGATAATAAAATTTAAGTATCATAAATAATTATTCCCGTAAAAATTTCCGCTTATCATTGAGTTTTAATCAAGAAGTTAACATTGAAAGCATTTTAAAATAATTGCTTCATAATGTTAAATATTTTGTCACAATATGGTTTTATAATTAAAATCAAGTAACTTTTTCTGTGTAAATATACTAGTAGCATCAAAGCGTATAGTTCTTTCCACTCAATATTACTTTCAACATATTACTAATATATATTTTGGAAAAAATTGCAAATATGTGAATTTGTCAACTTGAAAGAGTGATCATAGAATGTATTTGTTTAGAAATAACAATTTTCGATTTAAAAAATAATTTTTTTTAAAATTTCCGAAACAATAAACATACATAGGCTCATACAAACCTGAGTGTAAAATTTCTTGCAAACAAAGTCATTCGCATTAAACTGCACAATAAAACCGCAATCATGCAAGCAGTTACTGTGTTGACTATTAAGGTGACAAAATAACTTAAGGTCGTGTTCTTCTATCATAGCTGGCAATCCAATACTACCGAATGCCAAATGGCCCTAAGAGATATTCCAAAATTGATAAATATTTCGCTTCTTAGCTTTGTTTATACTGTTTGTTACTGTTAATAGTAAGCATAATTCTACTTTTCTCAAAATGTTTTCATTATTCTTTCTTTCTGTTGGGAAAATATGCTTTTCTCTTTCTTTTTACTATTTTACTAATTCTTGAAAAATCTTTAATCCAGCCACCAGCTATTCTTTTATGAGTTATAGTCAGTTCAGTTTGAAATTAAATATATTATTCGAACAGAAAATTTTCAAATCTTTCAAGTAATATTATTTAATATGTAGCCAGTCCACTCCATATTCATCAAGTTTTTCATTGAATAACTCTATTTGGAATTTTCATAACATGTTCAAATTTCGTACTCTTCAACTGAAAGACTAAGTATACGATTTATGAACAGAAAAAAGCTTCTACCTGAACCATATCATGACCAAGTAGTAAATTGTGATCACATCTATGCTGGCATCTTTTTTCGTGTAAATCAAGATATCTTATGCCTAGTTTTTGCCATTGGAGATGTAGTCGTTTTTGTTCCAAATTTGATTCAATATGTGCCAAATCAAATGCTCGTTCACGTTTTACTCGCTTTGACATTATTAATTCTGCAAATTACAATGTTAAGTAATAAATTACGGATAAGGTTTTAAATTAGTATGTTTAAGGCAATTTTTGTGCATAAACTAAAGATTTGTTCAGTAAAATGAGTTAAATAGGCAATATTATTTATTGCTGACTATTCGATCCTTGTTTTTTGATGAATACTCACTTATAATGCTATTTAAACAGCGATTAACAAAACAGAAATTACTGCTTAATTTTTTTATTCACAATTTTACCACAAAATGCTCATGAAATAATTATTTTATCTTTGTTGCTTTGTTTTTATTTTATTCATTTCATAACGTCAATAAACTTGTTTCTGATCAGCTTAATTACTACGTCTATCATTTATGTCACTAATGATTGTCTGAGTTCTGGACACAGTGCAGAATAAAAATATCATCTCAACTCACACAAGTTTTTAACCCAGAAACAGAATAAAGTGGATTAAACCCTGCCTGTTCCTCCTGGATTGTCAGCTGTACAATAAATGACAATTACCACTGTAAGACATTTTTTGAGACAGCGTATATAATCCATTTTATGAATATTTTCAAATTTGTTGAATATAAGTCGTATTCAGATAACCATTAGTACGTTACAGCCAATAACAGCATTTATTTTCATAATTATGTTTTTGTTGTTGCAAAATATTAATTAATAGTCAAATATATTTTGACTTGGAAAATTTTTGTGCAGATTAACTTCGCGTGATAACTGTGTTACTTCTTTTGTGAGTTGATGTTGTCAATTTTTACTAATCGAATAGAAACTGGAATTTCTATCACATTACTGTTATTTTTATTGCGATTGAAGGAGATATCACAAGAACTATAAATTCTACTCACTCAATAACATTGTGCAAAACATGAAAATGTTTGTTAATATATTTTCATGTGATTATTTCTTAAATGATATATGTATTTTTTTATATGCATAAATGATTTAAAAAATTTTCAGCCCATTTATGCATGTAAAAAGTTAATATAATAAAGTTATTCTTCAGAAAGAAACTTTAAGTTTTGATTTATTACTTGCTAATAGTGCTTACTTCTGACAACAACTGTCCACGAATTATTCATATTTTACTGCTGTTACTGATTATTCAATCAATTTGAGCAAAATGTCCGTCCAAAAAAAAAAAATTATGCCATAAATCATTTAAGAAATAATCACAAAGAATCTTCAAATAAAATTTTCATCACATTTTCTAGTTTCAGATCACATGCGTGTGATGATGATTGCTAGTCGAAATAATCTCAAAAATTTCAAAACATAATTTTCACACTATTATAAAGTTATTACAATTGCTGGAATGATTTTTAAGATCCTTCTATTTGAATCAGCATGATAGTATTAGTTTACTTATTAAGAATTTTCTAATTCTGATAAAGGAAGTGTGAAGTTAGAAGATAATGTAGTTGGAAATTTCCCAAGCAAACATTTGAATCTATACAAGAAGGAGCAGTGTTATGTATCAAATTATAAATTTTATTCTTATTTTATTTTCAGTCGTAAAAATTTGTTGATATTGTAAATAAAAGAATATTCATTAGTATTAAATAACATGAATAAGAATCTATAAGTAATAATGCAAAATAGAAAGTTCAAGATTCTCTCTTTACGATATGCTATCGTTGCATTGATGGCATAATTATGGTGATTGCGAGAAAAAGAAGTTTTATTTTACTTTGTTCATTTAATGATAAGTAATATTGAAATGAATGTTTGCAAGCTAAAATAATACAACAATTTGTTGAGAATTATGCTAATGAAAACAATTGCTATCACATCTTGTGCTATACGATGTAAGCTTTGATTGCATCTTATGAGCAGTTGCTATGAATTCATTTGTTTTCATTGAAAGAAATATATGAATTCAATAGAAAGTCAAGCTTTTTTTCTAAGGCTTTAAAATATGCATAAGTGCGTCGCAAAATTAGGTATAAGTTGTTATTTAAGTAAACTTTTTGCTTATTATTTTATTTGTAAAACTAATCCAATTGAATTGCTGAAATTCTTTAATTGTAACATAGTAAATTTAGTACTATCACGTTAAATAATGAGTGCAAAAACTCTTAGAACTTGAAGCAAATTATTATTGTCTCATTTGCAACCTTTTCCTTTGCTATAAAACTCAAATCACCGAACAATCGTTATTGTTGTTTTCATATTAACTCTTAAAAATAAGAAAAGAAATCGCAAAAATTTATTAACTTCAATTATTTTATTTAATGACAAATAATAAACTCGCTTCACTCAGTTAAACATCAGATTTGCATATTAAGCAATTTGATATATCTAAAATATAACATAAACATTTATTACTCAAATTTTTGATAGCTCCTGTTATCTGAATCAAACTTTTTTTGTTCCTAAATAAATTTTATTGTTAGAATTTAATTTTCTATTAATTTCATTCTGCCGCAATATGCAGAAGTACTAAGGAATGAAATTTAATTATAGGAAATATCATTTAATTAGTTTTAATTATAATACTGATTATGATTACTAATAAGGCGAAAAATGCTTGGTATAATTGGTGACAGAAGTTGCCCATCATTTCTTGTGATTCACATGAAAATATTTGAAGTAAAATAAATTACAGTAATTTTATAGCAGTTCATCTTCATCAAGTATTAATAAATTTTTGGTTATAATTTTTTTGCTTGACAGATATGAGCTTTTTTTTTTCTTCCTATATTTTTCAGCTCACATTTGTAAAAGAAATTGGATTTTCATTTTTAACGACGTGAATATTGTCGTAAATTGTAGAGAAATGAAATTTTTGATAATTACTCACTTGAAATCAGTGCAGTAAATACTCAAATTATGTAAAATATAAAGGTTATCGTTACTAAAAACAACGACATCTACAGATGAAATTATTCTGAATTTTTTAACTAAAATGTATTTTTGTGAATTAGTGATTTCCTCTGAAAATACTGGAATTGAACATTTGATTTCAATACATGTTGAAAGTATTGTATTTTAATGGAGTGTTTATGTTAACCACATGAAATTTTACTAAAAAAATTATCATTTTAAAGGTTTGGTTTTGTTGATTTGCTTTTATAAATTATTACCGATTTAAATTGAATTTCGCAGCAGTCACATACATTGCTGTATGAAAAAAATTAGAAAAAGAATGAGAATAGCGTGAAGATAGATTTAAGTAAAATAAAGAAAAATTATTTCTTCACTGTTGCTATAAAATAACATCAAACAAATTGCAATACCTCATTATATTGGTAAGATAAGCTTAAGCCATAGCAAAGCAAAATTTAAAGGTAGAATTCAAAAATAAATATTGAAATGACTGCAGTAACATAGTTGGCTTGTTCAACTGAAGTGAATAATGTTTTTGTTAAAGTTCGATGCAACCTTCCTTCTTTTCTACGCAGAAAACAAACCTTTTTAGCTTAAATTTGAAGGAAAGCTACTCATACCTTGCACCTCTACATAATTCTGTTGTATAACAAACCAGTTTTTCTTTCTCCTTTCTTCATGCCCTTTCAGTAGTAACCTTTTGTTGTGAAAATTATTTGTTATTTATCAATTACTCAATAGAGATATACAGAATATTTTGTTTCTTTTTCATGTGTACAAGTTAAATTTTTCGAATCTATTCTGTAATTAGGTATTTACTCCATTAATTTATTAAGATTTGAAGGTTTTGACAATTTAGCAGATACTTTAATTCTTATTATCACTCAGCATAGCAAGCTTTCAGTTTTATTAATACAAAATAAACATTGTATTTGTAGTAATGGTGGTGGAAGAAGTGGTGCATTTCTGGCGTTAGATGCTAATTTGGAATTGTTAAAGAGGACGGGGCAGATTGATGTATTTGAATATGGTAAAATCTTGATTAATTCTCGACCACATTTGATCGATTCTGTTGATCAGTACCAATTCATTTATGATGCTCTTGCAGAGGTTTGATTTGAGCAGTAAAACTATAATAAATCTTTTGAAGATTGACAGTACACAGAACTGCGTAATGAAATTTAGTGAAAAATTTTTTAGGCAGTGTTATGTAATATTCAACCAATTGAAATGTGGAGGTTGAAAGAAAGAAGCTCAATGTATAAAGCTAAAAAAAATCGTCAGATGATGGAAGCACAAAATGCTGATGAAGCTAAGGTGGAGGATTATATTACATATTTTCATTTGACTTGTTTTCTTTTTCAATTTTTACAAAACTTAGATCGAATTGTACTGTCAATACAGTCAAATATATATATGTGAGCACGTATATGCTGTAAGGTTTTATGCTCAATATTGGCACAAAGTTCAAGTGCTTGATTGTAGCTACTAGTGATGTTGACACCTACACTGAGGATAGGGGATTGCGCGGGTGGTCATCGGCTAGAAAACCGTGGTAAAAACAGAGATATTATGGTGGTGCCACGTAAATTTTTTCTTCATTTATTCAAGAGTATTTAAGTATCTTTTGCTTGAGAAAACAGATGCTTTTCAGAACATTTTTTAAATGCTTTTTAAAACTTTCAAAAGTTTTTTTCTGACAAAACTAACAAAATTTGAAGTCATAGATTTAAGATTAAAAACAGGAACTATTCCTACTGCCAGAATATTGACATATCTCTCTCTTCTCATTTAAGAATAACTTTCTTCTATTCACCCATAACAAATCCCTCTTCGAAATGAGCTAACTTTTAGCTGATCACGCTCGACCATATCTACAAACATTACACGGCGAAAGCAAAGATTATACCTATATCAATGCGGTGGAAGTTGATGGATTTAAGCGAAAAAATGAATTTATTGTAACAGAATGGCCAAAAAATTCAACTTTGGATAGTTTTTGGACATTAGTATTTGATCATAGCTGTCATACAATTGTTAATTTAAGTAATCAAGGACATGCTCGAGTAAATTGAATTTGATTTTTGTATTTTTTAATGCATTTATATATTATAAATTCTGATTAATAATGAAGGCAATGACTAAACATGTTTTTGGACTTCAAAATAAATTAGTGTCTCTATTATTCATAAATAAAAGAAGTTTTGAAGTAGTAATTGTGAAATTAACTGTTTTTAGACATATCCATCATTTCTACAAAACAGAGGAAGACATACGTATGGGCCTTTCGTTGTTGAAATTTTAAATCATCACCAGTACCCGTCGATGACTTCACATGTGGTCAAAGTTATGAAAAAAGTATGTTTTAACTTTAATTCTTTATTCGAAAGTTCACATTTTTTCATCTTTGCAATAAAGTTTCTCCAACATTTTTATGAAATAATAAGGTGTATTTCAGTTCCCTATAAATAAATTGTATTTACTGACTACAATTTCTAAATTTCTTCACTGTTGCAATCAACTTGATGTCTTTAAATGATTGAGCTACAGCCCGAACACATAACATTCACTTGAGCATACATGCATACATAGTAACGAAATGAAATTTCACATTGGATATTGCATTTGAATTTGAGCATATTTGTTATTTAAATGATTCAGTTGATGGTTTGTTATTTTCAGTTTATTTCAGGTGTTGAGAAATTTTGTTTGATAAATGAATGAACTATTCATTAGTTACTGTCATTAAAATTATGTCCTTCTTTTTTTGTTCTTTGTATGTACTGAAGTGATATCTTTCATGATATCATTTCTTTTTACATTTATTAAGCTCTGAAAATCAAGGAAATTATTTTAGATTGATTCAGACGAATGAATGAATTCAATTTTTTGAAATTCGATCTATTTGACGCTTTTTTAGTTATACAGTCAATCTTGGCTTGGTTGATCATTTTAAATCGTGCAACTAATGAAGCAGAATGCATCTAGATCAAGTTAAATAATTAGATAAATGGTGTTGTAAAGTAAAAATGGTTCTGTCTAAAATACTAAAATGAATTATATTTCTCGAGCTATTTCACTTTCAAATAGTAATAAACAATAAGTATTACACACCTTTCAATCTTTTTTTTTTGTTCTTTTTCTGTAAAATATGCAACTTTGACAGGCACTCAGTCTTTTCGATGCAGAATTAAGCTTTAATAAATTTATTTCTAAGCGATAGATTTAAAAAAACTTTTAAGTTTCCCTCATGTGGTCAAATAATTTATTTGATCTGTCCATAATTTATTCCAAAATATTAGCTTGACATTAGAAACTTTAACCTAAATTCTTTCAAATTTATGAAAGTATTGTTGCAGCATTGATCTACTGATATTTCACTGCTGAGCAATAAATTGAATGAATACAAGAATATCATTGTAGAATCCAAAATGAATAAAAATGATTGTTGCTAAAAATAAGCGTTGTAAGAACTAATTTGAATCAAAAAAATGCTTGTTGCTATTAGAGCAATTGGTTGAAGGATTGGAATTATTTTGATAAGTTTTCTAGTTCCATCAGTATTCTAGAGAACATCTGAAGTTATCCTGATAAATTACACTCTTATGCATGCTTAAGAGTTTTGTAAGATTTTCGATTTGTTAACTCCTTATTACACTTTGTGTCATAAATTTTTTTGTCTTTCAGCCTTTACTTTAATCTTTTGTAAAAATTTTTACTTGTGTTACCAGTTAATTCAATGCTTAAAAAATTGTAGTGCATTTTTGCATGCCAGAAAATGCAATGATTTATTTTAGATTGCATTTTAGATTGCAGTACTCTATAACAGATAACAGTTTTAATTAATCTCTCTTATTTTGTTGTTGTGTTTTGTTTTTTTTTGAAGTACATTTAGCTAAAGAATGGTTATGATTATTCTGTTGACTTTTGTATTAATTATTCAACATTTTTCAATACTAGGTCAGAATAGTATTGAGTTTTTCCAAATTTTACAGTTCATTCGAAAAAATCAAAAACAAATTAACCAAACAATTTCTGCAGTGTTAACAAATAATTTACTTCCTGAAGTTTTAAAAATAAGCGAAATATCAATTTTTGAGTCTTACAAATTTTGCTTATGTTCAGTTTTCTATTAGATTTGTTTTAATAAGATCTAAATGATACTTTCCTTTAAATTAATTTTAATATAATTTTTTCGATATACTGTGTATTGTACAAATTTCCATTTAACAGTAATCTAAGAATATCTATAGCGTTTATTGAATAAGCGCATAACTAATTTTTTCTAAATGTATTGAGTTAAGAGTTTGGAGTTTGGTTCTTCAATTTTTTACCAAATATTTCTTGCATAGATTAATGAGTTAAATTGTTTTGAACTTAAGCCCTAAATATGAAAGCGTGTATTCAGGCATAATTTTGTAAGCTAATGATTGGTTACCACTTTTCGCTTATTTGACTTTTCAGGCTACTATACACATTTTTGTTTCAGAATCGGTTCGATGCATTTATCATAAAAGATGATCCAAAAGCTGCTAAAAATGTAAATAAACTAGTGAGTTTTCCTAATGTAGTGCAATTTTTCATTTGTTAAGAGTAGTGAAAACTAAATTTTTAATATTGTTATCGTTTTGGTTCATGGCACTAATGTTTTTTACGATATTTAAATTACTTTTGCACTGTTCACTTATGCAAATATCTGTTAAGTTTGAGTTTCTTCTGAAGCCAACCATTTGTTTTTAGCATGAAGCTAGATTTTTAAATTTTCCTTATGAATTTCTTTTTTAAGCATATTTTCGGCCTTAGTTTTTATACTAGAGAATATACGGTCTGCTTTATTCACAATAACAACTCTATTACTGTTAATTTATATTGGCATTTCAAAAATTTAAATAAGTTTTAAAATCATGATTGAAGTAAATTATACTTAAAAAGTATTTTAGGATATTACATAATTTCTCGAATATTTCGAATTTTCGGTCCCATAATATTACTTTTACAAATGTTTTTTTAGTGAATCCTTATGTCATTGTCATATAAATAAATATTTATTTATTTCTTTGTATATATTTATATTAATTTACTTATATTTATTTATTTATGCGTTCACAGTTTTAAGTTCTGATCATATCATAATTTTTTTCTGATCACAATCATTTTTTGATGAGAGGTGTTAATGATTATTAGTGCTCACTGATTCTGAAACAGAATCGTTTTTTTTTTTGCACTTTAACTTTATTCTTGTTAACTCTTTCACATTACTGTAATTGCTATTATTAACTGTGCATCACTTTCTTACCTTACTTATCTCTCTGTATTATTACCTTTTTATAATTGTAAATTTGTCTATTTGCATTCATTTTATAAAGCATTATATTTTTGGTAAGGATTCAGAACAATGTAACTCAAAAGAAAAAAAATTCTTAATCGCTTATCTGAAATTAAATTTTATAATATGAAAATATTTCTATTGTCTTGCCAATTAACAGTTTACTCATATTCTGCATATTACTTTAACTGCAGTACGCAAAGAAATCTTTGTTTACTTTTATCCTGAAAATTTTTAAAATGGTTCTGAATTAACTCACCACTTCCTTTAATTTTCTTCTTGTTTTCATATGTGTCACCAATTATGTTTTCATTTTTTTTGTAGCGAAGTATTAATTCGTTCAGTATTTTAAACTTTTCAATTTCACCTTCGAAACCACTCATTTAATATTTTCCCAGTCGATCTCATACCAAAGAACCCTGAATTTATAATAGTGCTTTTTAATTCATTTAAAATCGTATAGAGATAGCTCTATTTACTTGGCTTTTTTATCATCGTTGAAATGATAGCATAATTCAAGGAAGGAAAGAATTCAGGATTATTATTTTTTTAAACTTTTGTGTAGTCAGTTTTATAATTTTGAAATAGACTGTGGAAATTACAAAAGATTTTAAAGATTTTGTGTATAATCCATTTGTTATAGTAATTTTCATTGGAATTTCAAATTACTAACTGGTTGGTGTATGAGATCGTATGAATATACTTATTCAATACAAGAATCCATTCCTCTCTTATTCCTTTTTAACAAATATTTGTGCACCTTCCACTAGTAATAACTTTTAGACATTGATGATCTCAGAAATAATGGCTAAAGCGAGTAATCAGCAACAGTTAGATGCCGAAGTTAGAATATGTTGCGTTATACAGGTGATAATTATCTGTTTAAATCTCCCATTAAATATACTCCAAGAATTCTCCTCTTTTGAAAGTTTAGTATATGAATGGAATATACTTTTTGTGATAGAACTGAAAAATTTTCTTTCGACATCTATTAAAATTTGGAACAAATGTCATCACTTTTAAGTAGAAAGTAAAAATCATAGCAGCAAAAATTTGCTTGAATGGCCTCATATATGCAAATTTTGTTTACACTAAACAAATATTGAATTTTTTATTTTTTGAAATCAGCATAAAGTTTGTGTCAACATTTCTTATACACAGTTTAGCAAATATTGAACTGTGTAAATTATGCTAAAAGATTTTGACATAGGTACGAATGTGGCCAATAGAAAATGAAGTACCGTTATCAACAGTTGGCTTGATTGATGTGATAAAAATGGCACGAAGTTGGCGAAAACGTGCACCTGAAAGGCCAGAAACAAAGCCAACTATTGTTATGTCGCAGTGAGTTTTCTCTGTCCATACTTACTTATTCTCTAGATATTATTATTATTATGCAGTTGCTAAAAATCTTTTTCGACATTTTTTTTATTCTAATAATTTACAACTTCTAGATTGTATCACGCTCTTATTGCTATTAATCTTTTCTTAAATTTTTTATTGATTACTTTAGTTTGTGATAGTTATTTGGAATTAAAATGTATTAATGAATTTTTTTCTTTTTTTATAAAAAAAAAATCAAGGTTGAAGTCGACTTTTGTTCAGTCTATTAAGTTACTAAATAGAATACAATTAATTTAAACAATTTTTATGTCGAGAAACTTTAATAAAATTTTGAAATTTGTATAGCTACAGCTCGCAGTACATTTTAGTTCGAAGGTCAACTTTTTAAATCATCGCAAAAGATTAACTCTTTAACTTTTATTTGTATGTTGAATATTGCTAACAACTAGAGTTATGAAGTAGATGTTTCACTGCTTTTTTAAAATGCTATTTAATAATCAGTTAATGATTATTTAGTTTGAAGTAGATCATTCATTCGTTGTAGTAATGGTGTGAATCGTTGCGGTATTTACATAGCTGCCAATGTATGCATCGATCAGATGGATATGGACCACGAAGTGGATGTCTTTCATGCAGTTAAATTAATTCGAATGAATAGGCCTCAACTTGTTGACAGAGTAAGATTTTTACTTGTTAAACTTTCTTTTTCATCAAATCAGTAATATATTTTGTTTTCATTTTCTTTCAGTATTGATAATTGGTTATAAGCTGCAATTATTTATTAAAGTTGTTTTTGTGCTTGGCTTTTATTTCAGTTTTATCATTGCTATCTAAATGTTGTCATTGTTCTTGGTGTTGAAGATTTTTTCAAACTAATGCTTAAATTTTCTTAGTTTTGAAATGAAAACAAATAGACATGATATTATTTTCATAATAGGTTTGGAACAATGAAATGTTGATTTATCTCACAAATTCAAAGTCTTTTGTTAGGACAAACTTTTAGTTGCATGATATGATTTGAATCAATCCTGATTATATAAAAAAGGAAACTATCAGTTGTCAGCATTATTTAATATATTTATTTGCCTTCAATGAAATTAATATAGTTAGTGGTATTGATTTGGTTTCTAATTTTTTTCCTTTCCCTGAGAAATTGCAGAAATGATTATTGTAATAATTGTTTGGAAATTAAGTTTGTAAGTGTTAAATAATGTTATTTTAATATTCCAGTAGTTTTCTTAAATTTAGGACGAATATAAGTATTTGTACGATTTAATGCTTCACTGGTATATGACCAATCCGGAATATCGTAATTTCGATCAAAAAGAAGAATCAAAAGATTCAAGGTTCTACAGTAATACGATAAATAATTCGATCTTTTCAAATAATCCGACCACACTGGATGCCAATCATGTTACTTGACAGATAAACCGAATACCCAAACATCAGCAACTTTTAATCTTGATTATCTCGTATTTGCTGTTGGCACAGTTTTGATGACTCTCACCAAGAAAGCCAGAAAAATTGATCGTGAGTTCTCAGGTCTGGAAAAGAATGGTAATCGAATACAAAGGCGATGAAGATATGGAAAGCAAAAGAGATTTTAGAAAAAAAAAAAATGGATGCCAATATTTTTAAAACTTTTCATTGTCAATATGATCCATTCATTAGCTTAAGTGATAAATGAAATAACTAATTGTTCTTTGTTTCAGTCATTGCTGTTCTTTGAAGTCATTTCTGTAATATGAATCTAAAAATCATCTAATATTGCAGAATGTTTGAAAATTTCTTTATTTGTGCATGAATTGAATGAATCAAGATTAAGCTGAATCATTATCCTATCATCATTAGTAAGTGAAATATTTCGGGTTTTTCCAGATCGATTGGAAATATCCGTGATCACAAAACTCTCCTTTTTTTTCTCAAATTCTCAGTAACACTGTGATTACCTTTGGTTTTTTGAGTTATATTTTTCAGAAAGAGAGAGTGTTTTCAGTCCATATTCATTATTCATACATTATACATATTCAATCAGAAAATGTTAGTATCTCCACTGAAGATTGATTAGGTTGTGAAAACAAAGGCAATAAATTTATCATTACGTGTGGTTCAATTGAAATTGTATGTATACATTTCAAAGTGTTTTTATGCGAACTTTTCATGTCTGTTGTATTACATAGCTGCTGTTTTTATATATTTCACTAAATCACTGCTCAAATGTTTTGTTTTCAGCATTTCCATTGCTCAATGCAATTTTAATTAGATTTCGTATTTTGATTAGGAAGGATCTATGCAGTCTATTCTTGCTGTGATTCATATATTATCTATCCTTCTTTTCGATTGATTCCCGCAAATTACAAACAAAAACGGTTGCAATCAGACTTTTCACATGTTTCATACATTTAAGGTTGGATGAAATCTTCCCTTTCATTTATAACTTTACGATTAAAGCATGTTCACAGCAAAATTAACTTCGTTTGTAGTGTGTGTATCCACTTGAAAAATGAAGCAACAAAAAATAAGCATTTTTAGAGTGATATGAAATTTGATCCATTTTACTCGTCAGTCTAGTTGTCTGTTCACTTCATCGGTCCATCTATTTATCTCTCTATCTATTTACTTACTTATTCACGTATCAACCCGTCTATAGCCTTTCTATTGCTCGTCTCTTGCTCTGTTTCAATTTGAAAATTATGCATCAAAATATTGCTAACAACAGCCTTTTACCGTCATCGCCTTCTCAATACTCAAATACTTCCTTGGCTAAGATTTGGCTTACATACTTTCTTTTAGCCTACACTCGATATCTGTTAACAAAGTGCCATCAGTATCTCGTCTTCTTTAATCCATATTGAATTAATGAATAAGTGTTAATATTACTTGTGCAATCACCAGTTTTCGCATCGCATCCTACAGGTACAAAGTTTTGATAAAATTGTACTTCCGATTTTAGCAAGGATCAGATGATGACTTCCAGTTACCTCATTTTCCCTTGAGGTGATCGATGTTTTTCCTCAACCATTTCTTTTCGCGTATTTTGTACACATTTGGATACAATTCGTTGCTTTCAATGTTTCGCTGTTTTAATTGCTAGCATTATTTGTTGTTTCCCTTTCAAAAAGTCACAGAAAAGCGGAATTACATGAATAAAACCATTTTTATATTATGCAGTTTTACTTACACATTTCTTACAATTTCAGTTCAGCCAAATCCAGCTCACTGCTAGCGTATCTTTAATTACTTTTTCATCAGAGCATACCACGCACAAATCATTTTAAAACCGTAAAATAATATTGGCTATTACGAACGTAATGAGAAAAAAAAGCCATATTACTATTTATTCTAGCTGTTGCAATATAAGAGCACTAAAATGAGAAATTCGGAATTTCATAAATGTGAACTGAAGATGCTACGTTTGTTCTTGAATGATAATCATTCAGAACACTTCCGAATGGATAGAGTAATGTTTTATTTTAGTTTTTTATTTCATTGTTTACTTTTGAAACTAATTTCACTCCTGCTGTCTCTCCACACTACTATGCATTACTCTTCAAGCTCAGAAATCTTTTTTCAGCTCCATTTGTTGTGAATGTGAATGAGTCACATTTCTAAACGTACTTCATGAATTTCTCACTACACTAATAATTTTTTAACAAAGCTGGAAATGTATTACTCTCAAAAATTTCGAAATAAAATAGTAGTTTTCATACTTTGAAATTTCAATACCACTTCACTATAAATCTTTTACGGTTTTATTCTTACATTATTATCAGAAACGCATAGAGAAAATTTTTGAAAACGGTATGTATGCAAGTACTGAATAACGTGAGAACCGTGCCCGATGCAATGAGTTTGATTCCTATCAATAATGCATACAATTGAAGATAAGCTCTATTTCTGTGCGCTAAATGATGAGTACAATTTGTTGATAAGTCAAATTTTGATTATCTCATTTTCAAGAGTTATTTACTAATATAGCTCTCATCCACGCAGTACTAGTAACTAAATTACATTTGAAAGACATTACGATTCGCTCTCGCAGATAGGAAGTAATATTGCAACTTCTGCCAACCATTTGCCCAACTCTCCTTATGCGCAATTTCACTTGTATCACTGTCAAGCACTTCCTGTCTTCATAACAAGCTACGTCTGCCACTATGAGCAGCACTTATGCACCGAATTTCTCCATCTCCAAGGTTCAAAGTATCGGAAAGTACTTGCAATGAATTCAATTTATGTAATTAGTGTGTTCGCAAAGCTTCTTGTACTGTAAGCTGTCTACTTCATCAAATT
>UYYF01004529.1:6219-26608 GCA_900618365.1 Thelazia callipaeda
CGCCTAATTATAATCAGAAATAGAAAAAAACTTTGTAGCAAATGTGCTTATTTTTCATGACATAATATTGAAACTGATCAATTGTTTTAAAATTATTAAAAATCATGGAAAACAACTTGAGAAGCTTAGTTTTTGTACTTTTGAGAACATTTTCTTACTTTTATTATTTCTAAAAAAAATAATAACTTTAAATGATTTTGACATTTATATTACTGTTTCCTTGGTAAAATTTTATTTTTATCGTCTTTAATTGCAAAAGTTTGGCAGTAGTGAGCAAAAAATAACAAAGTTTAAAAATAAAAGTTTAACTTATGCTATTTTGTCATTAAAATTGATAATTAATGAAATAAATCTGACTCATTACTTCTAGTTTAACTAACATTACCACAGATATTTGCATATTCATGTCTTAATATTAATTCAGTTGCATCAAATAACAAACTGTTCAACAAACAAATGATAAAATAAAATATTTCTGTATGGTAATAAGAGTAATAAAAGTATTGCAAACTATCCTATTAAATATTAAACCACAACTCTAAACAAATCTTTAATGCTCGAAAAAGTGTGAGAAATCTAATTAATTCAAATTTATGCATCAATATTTGATAGCAGTTTAAGAAGTGTATGTCACAGCGTTATTGTAAAAATGTATAATAAGCAATATAAAAAAAATAATTAGATGAATCTTTATATGCGACATACGATAGAAAGGATCATTCATAATTTGCTCATGTTAACTGGAACAAATTTAAAAAATTATAGATAAGAATCAATTTATTTTAGAATCAAATCTGTATTAGCATCAAATTAAGTAAAATAATAAATCTATAAAAAATTTCGAGATAATCACCTCATCTGTATTTAATCATGAGATACTAATGCACAAATGATCACTCAAGTCCAAATTTAAATGCTTGCTAGACACAACCTTACACTTGAAAATTAAAATGTTTATGTCTGGATGCTGCTGTAATCTATGTTAGCAAAAGAGATAAAACATAAAAAATTGACTTCCTGACTTGCCTATCAGAAAAAAATTTCTCATCAACAAGTATTCCAGGAAGTTTAAAAATGAATATTGTTGAGATGCATTATTCTTCATTGCCAAACTTTTGTTTTTGAAATTGCAGAAATATAAAATGAGCTAAACAAGTAATTAACATTGATATTCAGTGTCTTGTAATTTAATCTGAAATTCGCTAACAACGCCAGCAGTATATCCATACTACATTTATCGTCTTCTTATTCAGTCGAGTGAATCATATTTGCAAGATTTCAATGTGCTGCTTTAAATAACAAAAAAATTTAATCAAAAAAGCAAGAAATTGCTAAAATTTAGGCATTAAAATCCCAAAACATTTTAGTCATGCATTATGCATTATCTCACCTTTAGTGCTAATATTCTTATTACAGTCAATATGTAATTTGTACTGAAAAAATTTTGCTTTATTCTTCTTACTTTGCTTGACAAATATACAAGCATGATTTAAAAAATTTTTTAATAATGCTAAAATTGGATAAAAAATTGTTGCTGTTTTTGCCAAGTTTTGATTGTTTTAACTGAAAAATTGTTTCTGAGCATTTTACTACTTGATTAACGATTCAATAATTCAAATCAGCTAATATTTTACACTAATTGGTGATAGTATTACTGATACATGGCTCCATATCCAAGAGTTTGTATCAATTAATTTATAAAATCACTGCAATTTTCAATCAACATTTATAATGACAAGTTATTTTAAAGTTTAGCAAATGTATCTAAAATTGAGAAATGATGAATACACATTGTTTGCTCAAATTTCAAAGTATAAACTGTGATATTCATTATTTTAAACAAATTTTTAAAACATGACAATGAAAAACTTTTCAATTTCTAGCTTAATCATTTTGTACTATTCTAAACATTCAAATAAAAAGGTAAAAGTTTTGCAAATAATAATAAAATGATTAAATCAGTATTAACTAATCTTCCCAATATCTACTTTTATTATGATTAAACAATGGTATTCATAATATAACTTAAGACTAAGAACATAAACATCATTCAATATCATTATTTTTTCTAATCTTCAATCAACTAGCAGTTTCAGCAGCAGTAAAAATAGAAATAAATAATTGCTTTTTCAAACCAGAATAGCAACTGTTCACAAAAATGTATTGTATGTGTTTATATCTGCAAAAAGCTTTCCGCTTTCTTAAGTTTAGTTACAATTCACACTTTTTTGTTTGCTGCTACTGCTTTTTCTTTCAATATTCTTGGCCATGACAACGGTGTAAAAAATGATTTATTTTCGTTACAAATATAAAATTTGCTCAAATTAATCAGCTAAAAACTTATATCTGCTCGACTTCTACTGTTTATAAGTATTTATAGAATCTTAAAACATTTGGCAGCATTTATGAATATTACTAAATCAATAAATGTTGTCTAATGAATGAACAGCTTATCGCAAGTATATGAAGATAGAAAGCTTATCCAGTTTTAACAAACTAATTACAATAAATATTATTATTTTTGGTAAATAAATTGAAATAAAATGACTGCATTGATAAACTATAAAGATATTAGTAGTAATATCGTGAATGCACTTTGCAAAAATAATTCAGTCAAGCACAGCTTGCCAATGTTGTGATATCCAAGTTAGAACTTAAAAGTGAGTAATAACTGAGTAAACTTAACCAATGAAAATTGATGAAAGAATTAAACTGTCAATAACAATAATAACTGTATTAAAGATAACAATGATAAAGATTAATTTTCAATAACATTTGATTGTCTGATTTTTTTTTTGTTTATCAACTATTGATAATCCTTTACAGAAGTTTACAAAATTGATACTTACTTAATAATCATTATATTTGTTATTGAAGCAAAGTATGCTTATAGATAATTTTTATGTGAGAGAATTATTGACAGTTAAATCCTTTTAATCTGCACTACGAATTTATTTCAGTTATTAAAAGCACATAAGTATAATTAATCAAAAATTAATTATGAATTATCCAATTTTTATAACTATGTGTAATAAAATAAAAGAATAAAAAGTTTGAAGGCTAAAGTTTTATCAGTCTTATTCAAATTCGTAACAAGATAAAAAATGCTTTGTAATGTAAACACCACGTAGAAACAACTGCTTTATGCTTTTTAAAAAATTTTCTTCGTTTGATTAATTTTTGTATTCTACCACAATTTTTTTGCTTTCTTTGAAAAAATTTGTCTCTCAAGAAACAAAAGATTCGTAAATACATGAATGCATTCGAAACTATTTGTAAATCATTTAAAAGAGTATTTTGTCAATTGTACACAAACTTTTTTTGCTTCCTTTACAATTACAAGAAAAATAACTTTCAAAAGCAAAAAAATAAACGAAAATATTAACTTACAAACAATTCACAAAATTTAGCAATTTAAAATTACGCTACTAAAGCTGTCAAGAATTGATATAAGTATCATTTTGATTATGTTATTCTTCTTGAATGTCATTTTTAATGAAATAAATTTGTAAAGATTACAAAATAAATTATCATCTCAAAACAAAATTTGAAATAACTGATAATTTTTTTATTACTGATAAGAATGAAATTTACGGGATGATTTTTATTTTTATGTTGGTGGATATTTTGCGTTTTCCGAATAAAATTTATGCTAACTGATAAAATTATATTTTTTCTCAAAAATACAATTTATTTAAGAAATGTAGTGATGTAATGATTATAGCTAAAAACTGGGCAGCATTTATGATCACTTACTATTTTTATGGCAAAAGAAATGTTTTTTATTTCTATTTAAAGAATATTTGAAACACAATATTATCTGTTAATGAAAGGCCGTATTGCATCTTAAATATTATATTCAGATGCAAATCATTTATTTCGAAAGCTAAGAAACTTGATAAGTTTATGCTTGAAAATAATAAAATCTTCTCATATGTCTTGCAAATTTGATTATAAAGCCAAATGAAGATATTTTGTTCGAAGTATCAATTTCTTGCTGAATTTTTAAATGTTAAAAGCAATTTAGTTTTCTTATTCTGATTTAGAAGCAGAAATAAGCAAACTGAATCATCAATAACTTGCGTATAGCCAAAAACAATAATATTTTTGAAATGACAGTAAGAGGTGCTAATATAAAATAATTTTTTCTTTTCAACAACACATTGAAGCTGTCTAAAAATCGTTCCAAAATCTGTATTTTTTTTGTCTTTGCTTACATTATGAATATACAACATAATGATCTCTCAAGACCTGAACAGTACCTATAAAGAAAGAGAGGCAATTAATGATTCCAATAATCGTCATTCTGAATCTGATTTAAATGTAACAAAACGTATACATCATACTATTTCTAAGAATTTAATTTGTCATAAAGAAATAATTTTTTAAGATGATTATTTATGCAGCAAATATTTTACTAATCTGCGCATAAGAATGTATTTTGAATTGTTCGAACTAATAAGTTAGTTTACAGTAATTTGACGGACTGTGAAAATGTACCGAGAATTATTATCTTTGCAAAGCAAATTTTGTTGTTGTTGAATTCAATAAAACTTTTGCAAATAGCATTAAAATGATACTCTGACTATAATGTTATATATTTGAAGAGTATTACTTAATAATTCTTGCATATATCTGAAATTTGCTAAATTAGGATAGAATGGCAAATAAAAGATTGTGTATGCTAACAAGCCAACTCATGAAATTTATGCAAACAAACAGAAATCAAAGTTAAGAATTGCTTTTAATCAGCAAACAGGAAGTTATTACTCATTCTTTTAATGTAGAAATGACTAAAGTGGATGAGAGTGTTAAAGCTCAATCATTATTTTCTTCACCTAAAAAGAAAAGATGTAGATGTCATGAAAATCATTATCCACCCTTTACTACTGAAATTCATGGATTGAGCCAGGTAAAACATTAGTAATCGACAAAACTTTAGAATAAATTATTATTATTATTATTATTATGAAAAACTAGTTAAATAAAAAATTTTGAGCTTCTATTTTAACAGCATTTTTAGGCTCTTGCAGAACAAAGTTTCAAAATGAGATTATTTTGGATTTTTGTCATGGTGATATGTATTTCATGTGGTACGGTTACAACAATTCTTGTAATAATAGAGTACATTGAAGGACCAACTGCTACTTCCATAACAATTCGTCTTGTTTGTTATTCATTATAAAACTAAATTTTTTCAATTCAAAACTAAATCTAATTCAGATACCTTTTATTTCAAATGGTTGTTTCATAGTGAATCTTCAGATGCTGTTCCGTATGTTAAATTAGTCATTTAGGTTGATTCAATGGAGTTTCCAGCAATAACAATTTGCCCAAAAATCCCAGATGCATTTCACACTAAATCACTGGTGAACTATATCAGAACAGCAATTCCAAAATTGAGTATTGATGAAAGTTTAGATTTGCTTCGCTTTTGGATTGCTGGAATGGGCTTTGCAAACATGAATAAAGTTTCAAGATTCAATAAGACTTATCTGTACACTTTAAATAAATATTTAAAAATTTGGATGCATGGAACCACTCTTGAACAATTTTTTGCTATGATTCAGGTTGTGGCTTCTTTCTAATAAATATTTTTAATTTCATTTTCTGTTCTTTAATATTATAAATTTTGCTGAAAAGATACATTATGTAATGATAAATAGTAATATATTTAGCTTTTAAGGATAAACATGGTTTAAAATGCACAGATTTTTTTTATCATTGTGAACTTAGTGGCCACGTTCAAGACTGCTGCACTGCTCTGTTTGTTAGTAAAACTGTGATGAGACGTGGAATATGTTACCAGTCAAAAAGCATTAACCAAGTTTGTTTCATTCCCATTGTAGACTTCTCCTAACTGGAAAATTAGATCGAAAAAACAAATAAATAATCCACTGATTAATAAAGAATAATCAATTCAGTGATTTCAGACAGACATAGGTGAAATTGGACGTCTAATCTTAAATATGAAATCTATTGCAAGTGCTACCTCCGATTTGTATGAATTCTCACAAGTACAAATTCTTTTTGTTTTAAAATAATTGAGAAAATTGAGATTTTTTCGAATTATTATTTTTTGATATGAATTATAATAAGTATTACAATTCTAATTATTCAAATCCATCATTTATGATTATGAATAAGTCTTTTCCTTTTCAGCCTCTGTTGATTGTGTATGTACATGACCAGCATCAAGATATTGCTGATTTTCCTAATTTTCACATTTTGGGAAATCAGTGGAATAAAGTGAAACTTTCAGCACGATTGGTAGAGCTTTTGGAACAAAAAGATGTCTGCACCAATGAGGTCAATATTATTACTAAAAAATGCTTAAATTTGTTTGTTTAATTAATATTTTTGAGTGAAACTTTTACTTTTTGAAGCAATAAATTATGCAGATAAATTGGAAAGATTATGAATGCTACATTAGGCGGTGGTTAATATCCAATATCATACAACGATATAACTGCACTTTATTTTCAATCAAAGTGTCTAAAATACCTGATGTAAAGGTTGGCAAATAAATTATTATTATTTATATTCTGGTTGATTTTTTTTGTATAATATTTTGTTTGGCATTACAGTGCTGTACAAATGATATGATAAGAGTTAATATCATTCATAGTTATATAAGAATATTCTGGAAAGTAGACTGTACTCAAGACTAAATGTTTGATAATCATCAGAGTTTGTTGATGCAACTATAACTTAATATAGATTACAGTTTCTGTAAAAAGTAAACAACAGTGATTACTAGTAAAATATTCTCAAACTGGTTACAATTAAGCTGAAAAAGCTGCAAGAAACCCCAAAAAATTGCTGCTTAAGTAATAATTTTGTTTAATGATGCTAGACCTCGTAGATATGTGATCCGTTGACAATTGCAATGAATTACCAGCAAGCAATTGAAATGCTTTGGTCGGAATTTCTTCCTCAAGAGCAGGTAAAAAAAGCTAATCTTAGAATCTTAGAAGAAGAAAGAATCTTTAGAAGTGAAAATAAAAAATGCTTCAAATTACTGATTTTACGCCTAACTTATCTGTTTCCATATTTGGAATTTTATGATTATACAATATTTTCTTCAACCTAATAAATAAAATGTAGAAAACAAAGCAAATCAAAATTTAAAATTTTTGAATAATAGCTTTAATTATGAAGTTGGTGAACAATTATCATACCTTTCAATTTTTCTAAACTAGTAGTCCTCTCAATAAATCATTAAAAGTCTACAAGAGTTTTTATAAATTTTATATTTTGTGAGACTAATTTTTCAGTGTTTACCAGGTTGCCATCGTTGGGAATATCGAGCAATCCTACAGCAATCTAAAACATTGAAGCCATTTCAAAATTTCGAATTCAATCTAGAAGTTTCATTCATGGATTTACAAGTTAGTCAAAATTGTTAAATGCTATTACTTGCTATTGTTGTCTTTTTTCACTCGTTCTTTATTATTTTGGTAGCAAAATAAAATGAGTAAATTTTTCAGTATGAACACGTGAAGGAAGTTCGAACAACAAGTTTTTCTGGCTTTATGTCCAAAATCGGTGGTCAATTCGGTTTTTTTCTCGGCCTTTCAATAATTACTTTCATTCAGATTATTCTTTATGGTGTACATTTCTGTTTTAAACAAATATATGGGAGAATCCATCGTCACTTTTGTTCTACTTTGGGAACTATCAATCCCATTAGTTAGTACAATAATTATAAATGCAGTTTCATTCCTTGTTCTGTTTTTTTCTGCGATTGTTTCTCAGTTTTGTTATTTTTTTGTATGAGAATAGTGCATAATTTTCAATAATTGAATTGATATGCTCTACTTTCAGATTCATCTGAAATGGAAGAAAAGACAGCTGTATACAAAATATCGAAATTTGATGACCCAAATTTCTCGAATATTACAAATTTATCTTTCATGAGTTTGCTTTCGGAATTTGAAACAGCATCAAGTAAAATGGAGTTTTCAGGAATTGAGGATCAAAGGATGAATATACGAAAAAGAAGTTTTTGTAAGAAAACAAAATTAAAAATCAGACAAAGCAGCACCAACATGAAAAATATTTACCATAGAAGGTCCGTATTGAAGAAGAGCTGGTCGAAAGCACGATTTACGCCAGATCAAATTACTTTTGCAAAATACCAGATTGGCTCACAGAAACATCTTGATGATGTCGAGATGGCTTCAAGTTGATAGAAGGAGTAGATCTGTGCAATTTCAAAACTCTGTTTCCTTAACCGAGCAAAACTTATGATTGTAAAATTTTTGATCTTTCTATGACTACTTTAATTTTCAAATGCTCCAAAGTGATCTTGTGTTGTTCTCTTAATTTAATGATTCTCAAAGAAAGTGAAAATACAATACTTCTGGTAGTGAATACTTATGCAATTTTTTGACCATATATATATTGGTAAGAAAAGAAATGTGTTAGCAAAAAGTTAGTCTAAATTGTAACCAACGATGCTGCAATTTACGCTTTATGCTAATGTATTTTCATTATAAAGTCAATCATAATAAAATGCTGGATCATAATATTAATTCAAACAAAACTTTGTGGGTCTTACTACACTTTTTCGAACATCAACTAACAGGTCTTTAGCTTTTAGATTGCTTAACAAACTCACTTTGTAGAACAATCTAAATGCTTTACTAATATTAAAATATACTCACAAATTCTATGTATAATTATAGTCAGAGCGAACTTTTTAGAATTTCGATCAAGCGATACACTAGAAAAACTTTAAATTTTTTGCACTGTTGAATTAGAAGATTCATGTGAGAATAAAAAGTGAGATAATTTTTGTAGTTCAGTAATTGCAAGTGATATTCATTACATATTTCTAAGAAATCCCATTGCTGCACAATTTATGAAGTAATCTGTTTCCTATGTGTAGAAAAGTAATTTAAAAAATAAGCATTTACTTTTATTTACAGTTTTATTCACAAAAATAAGTAATTATTGTCAATCAATACTTATACAGAAGTGAACTTCGTGTTCTCAAAATTCACACTTTAATAATTTACTTGAAAAACTTATAATTTGGTTATTGCCAGCATCTATATTGTTTTACTTGAAAATGCTGCTAATTTACATCCGATCATTCACTTACAGCAGTGCAATTAAACGTCAAAATTTGCCTTCAACGTTATCAACAATACTCAAAATTACCATCTAAAAATATAAATTTTCATTTTAGCACAGAAGTTGAAAAATTCTTCCAAATTTATGCAAAAAAATGCTTGGATATATTATAATATACATATTCATATTTAATATTCAGAATTCAAAATTCGAAATTAAATAATCTGTGGGTTGTACAATTTAATATATTTAAGAAAAGAACATAAAATTAAACAAAAGTGCATTGTTCGTCATCGACATCTTCTGGAACTAGTAGCTGAAAATACAAATTTTAACAGAGTGCTTTTTAGTAATTCTTATAGGATTGAGTGAGCAATGAATTTACATTACGTGTTTATTAATTTATAACAAAACTCAGATTCTATAAGAATTAATAAAATTGAACTTTAGATATTAAAATCATGAATATTCACTTTATCTTTTCTTAATGGAACGTATATTGAATCAACAAAAGTCTCTGCTTCCAAAATTGCACTAGCTTGCTCAGGTGTTAGTGTCAGCGATAGCACTTGACCAATTTTTCGTTGCGGGGGCTAAAAATGAAGCAAAATTTCAGTAATAAAAAATAAGTTTTATATCAAGCATTTTTACAAATATAATTATAACAGTAATGCTTTTCTTCTTTTTTAAGTAGTAAAATGATTTCAGATTAAAGCTTTAAAAATTGAGAATATTATAAATTATAAAAGAGACTGGAAATGAAGCAGAAAACGATGGAGATAGTTTTCTTTTCAACCATGGAACAACGCCTGTTTCAATGCTAATTTTTTCACTTGACATCATGCAATCGTTTGCCTTAATTATTTAAATGACTAAATGACTATATATAAATGCAGCAATCTATCACTTATTTTGTAGAAAAGTAAGCTTATCAAAAAATAAAGACAATTATCTGGAAGCTGGAAGAAATGTCAATGGAAGCAAGAAAAATTGCCAATTAACTAAAAATTAACTACAAAATTAAAGATAATATATTTTTATACCTATATATTTATAAATTTGCATATCTTAATAGATCCATATTTTGTTAGAGCTAAATTCATTTACTTGTTTATTTATTTTAATTGATTAATAACAAACGTCAAATGTTTCAGAAGCAGATCTTATCACTCTGCAAGGTGCTGAATATTCATTTATGATTTCTTCAATACGTAGCTTTCGTTCAATCTAAATTGCATTTTTCTTTATTTTTTTAATAAATTATTTCTCAAAAATATTCTTGCATTAAGTGAAAAAATTAAATGGATGAAGCATTCTAAAGCACTTCTTTTTCTGATTTCCCTTTAAGATAAAGAGCACGAGAAGGGAAAGTAGATGTCCAGACTATTTTGATTAGGACTAAAGCTAGTTCAAATAGCGAAATGACACTGGCACCATAAAAAAGGCCCATATTACTTCCAATTTTACCTGCAATCATGACATTATCAGTAAAGTTGATAAAATATCAACTTTTTTTTTTCAGTTGAATATTATAACTTTTAAAAAATCCCTTACTCGTTCTATAAATTTTTGTATTTTTAAAATTACGATTAAAAAAGACCATACATTATTGTCGTTTAATGTTGAAAAAAATTTGATTTTGATGATTTGTTGTGATATCTTTATTTATTTTTTATCAGCTAATGACCTCGTCTTACTTAACATCATTAATCATCGATTTTGTATAACTACAATTATGAATCAAGTCCCGTCTTTCAGTATTTTTTTGAAATAGACTGCATAGTGATTAAAAATAGTCATTAATATATTAATTTAGAAGCCGTATGCAACTCACTAAAATAATCAGATAAATCGGAAAGTGTCGATTGCGAGTACATCTTATATTTTTTGGCCGCAAAAAATATGTGCACTGTTGCCAGATTATCCCTTAACCAAACCACATATCATCATTTTATTCTGCAAATGCTGCTTTACATAGCAATATCTTGCCATTTGTCACAGCCTTCGATATAATTAATACCAGTCAACTTACTTCATTTTCATTACATCAAATGACTAAAATTTGATCAGGTGAAATAAATGAATTAAAAGACACTATTGAAGTGGAAAAATGAAAAAAAAAAAGAATGAGTACAGAAGAAAATGAAGTTTTTGCTACCTGACATAACTCAGTCTATATTGCTTCTTCATATTCCTCATATATTCACCCAAAGAAGTAAGAATGTTGTGGATAATTGAATTTTGTGTATAATAGATAAAAAGTTCACATTCTGATGCACAGTTCTGACACAAAGGTAAATCATTGAAGTTACTCACAACGCCTGCAAGTCAAATTTGCTTTGTTGACTAAAACTTTGATTAATTACAGGACAGACATTACATTAGCAAAGAAATATAAAAGGAAAAGATTTTCACCACCAATATGATTAATTTATTATAGCAAAATATTTATCGAACGATTATAACTTCCAAAAAATCACTTACTCGCAATGTCTGGAAAGTTTTTCACACATTCAACAACCTCTTTCGGAGAACAAAGTTTACCTTCTAAAATGCAACTCAATTGAAGTTCAAAGTTACGATATTAACGGTGTGACCAAAATGCTTCTTTTTATACTGTTTAAAAATTTTTTCATCCGATTTTTACTTTATTTTTCAGTTTTTCCTTATTTTTATGCTTTATCAACGATAGAAAGTTATCTAAAAGCCAATTGTAAGATTCTGGTTGTATATGGAATGTGAGAAGAGAAGATTACCTTTAAAAGTATCATAATGAAGTGGAATGCAACCGCAGTTTGAGATAAAGTATTTTGCTTTGCAAGCCATTTTACACGCAGATGCAGAATACGTTAAATTAAGTTGAAGATTAGGTGGCCAAGTATTGCTACAAGTGCCCCCTCGAGATCGTTCTAAAAATTGGTACTGAAAAAGAATTGCATAAGATTGATAAATTAACATGAAATTTATGCTTATGTGATAGAAATGGATGGGAATGACACAATATTATCAGTATGGAAAACTTAACCTTGACAGGCTTTAATCCTGTTGATAGTTTGTTATTGGGTGAGACGACAAGAACTTCAGAATTAGTATGTGGAATGGCATTTGTATCATGGACATAGATTCGAAAACCAGGTTCAAAGTTGTCTAAAAATGCTTGTCGAATGACGGTATCTGAAAAAATGAATATTTTCGAAAAAACAGTTACAAATGTAAAGAAGGAAAATACTTCGGGCAGAAAACTTAGTTATCTGTCATCAGATAATACAAAATTGTTTATCCTAAGTTTTGGTGCAATAAAATAAATACCAGAATAATTCGTTAAATGAAATGTATTGTGCGACTGATGATCAAGCATCACTTGAAACCTGGAAAAAAATAATCATTTTAAAGGAGATATCACCAGAATGGTTTATTATACAATTTTTAATGTTTAAATACCTTTTTAAGCCAAAAAATTATAGATGTGCAACGTGTAGAAAATTTAGTAAATCATATATATAACATAACTCATTAGTTATGGCCTTCTCAAGTTTTCAAAAATTTATTGGAATACATAGATTTAAAGAGCCAACATGAAACATATTTGCAAAAAAACGTGAAAAAATTTGGTAAATATAAAAATCAGAGCAAAGAGTGATTATAAAAGTCAATCATCCTTACCCATGAACAGATCCAAAATGATAACCAAGACTGAAATCAGCGCTGAGCTGCTTCCAGTCGAATTGAAGGCACTGTCCGAGATCGGTAAATACTTCTGTTGAATATCTTTCATTACAACAATCGAACATTATGCCTTCAAAAGCGCACTGCACAAAAGCTTCTTCACATTTGAAACTAAAAATCAAATTTTAGTCATTACTTTAAATCATATCAAATAATCATATTTTTCACAATGTCGTGACTAAGTTTTAACAGTCTGTGATTTACAATCACCACTGAAAAAAGGATAAAATTTGAATGTTGTTCACCATTTTGATCTTTACTACATTAAGTTTTTTCAATGAAATAAACAATATTAACTTTAGAAAACTTTAGAAAAGCTGCAAACTCACATTAACTAGATATATGATAACAAATTAAAAATTGAACTTTCCAAATATGACCTAGCTTCACTAACGAATGAAGCAATAGTAAAATTCGAATAGTTCAGCATATAATCTCGAAGAAGTTTTTCTCCTGCGAAAAGATCAGTTGTCAAATTCATTTTTATCAAACTTTCTGGGCGTAAAAAAATATATAATAAATAAACTGATAAGTCATCGGAAAAAGATGTTGTTCTTTTTAATTCTGAAAAAAAGGCAGTTCAATGTATAAAGAAATTAATTGCACAAAAGAGTATATGAATTTTTATTATCTTAAAAAAGTAGCAAATTAATAAATTTAAATAAGGGTAGGAGACAATTTAGTGCTTGAGTATTAGCCTTAAAATATACAACAAATTAAAAAATATATTTTAATACATTTCAAACCTTCAACGTAGTTGCGTCGCACAGGATTATGACTGCATATTGTTATTGATGGACCATCCGCATAATCATACACAATTTCTACCTAAGCTTTTATATTGTCATAAATTTACAGATTTATATTCGTTTAATTTAAAAAAAAAGAAGTAATAAGTTTCTGTGAATTTTATAAAGTTTAATGTTTAATGATTGCTTCCATGCAAGAAAATTATATACATAACTGATCATAATCTACAAATTTTTAGTAATCTAAATGACTAATTTAATGTTTATTGCATTACTCGCTATATTTTCAGAATAAATACATATATATTTGCTCAACTTGAAGTGAAATACAAATTTATTTTAAATGAAAATAACTGTAAATTTTTTTCCAAATTGTAAAAAGGTATTAATTTACCTGCGTGCTGATGCCGGATGCTTTGAATTGACCTGTTAGCTCAACTAAGACAATGAAAAAAAAAATTCCAATTGAAATTGCTACAAGTAACCAAAATAAACGAGCATAAGTTTTGCCAGCATATAAACGATAACATCCATGTAACTTTGTTGCACCTGAGAATAATAAAATAATAAATAAATATTAAAGGTTTCAGATAAAATTTCGGAGCTAATAATATTTTATACTTTTTTTGTATTGTAACGAAGAAACATGAATTTCTGAATAAGGAAGAAAAATACCCATCATTTGCAAAACTTCTCTTTTGATGCCATGTTCAACAAAGCTTCTACCAGAAGCAATTTTCTTGAACCAGCTGATTAATCGCTCTACTTGTGATAGTTCCATCACTGCTGAAACTTACTGACAAATGTTTGTAAATAATGGAAAACAAATTTAGTACTGAGATTTCAGAAAGTTTAAAATGTTTAAAAATTGCAGTGCAAGTAGAGAACAGTAACATGGTATCGAACTCAGGTATTAACAGTTACAATTATAATAATTGCTTATAAAACCTAAACATTAAAAAATTAATATAAAAACTAATCAAAAATAATATTTTGTTAATGATTTTTGATCAGTGAATAAATTTCAAAAAAAAAAAAGTTCTGCCTATGTATAACTTATACATACAAAAATAAAATTATTTAGGATTGCTCAAAAAGTATATGCCATCACAAAACAAATGTTTGACAAATGAACAATTTGATAAATAAATAATATGTTTACTAATTACTTGATTAATTAATTTATTATTTTGCAGGAGTAATTTATAATGCAAATCTTATCAATATTTTACTTCTTTTCCTTATAAGTGTAACATATAATTAAGATAAAGTACAATTGCATAAGATTATAATGTGAAACTGAAAGATATAGTGATAAACAATGATATATTGAAGTAGCTCATGATTGAAAAGGCAAAAATTGAAAATGAATTGGAAGCACGAGTGCTGACAGTAGTAATTCAAATGTGGCAAATATTTGTTTGCTTTAGAAGGTTTCTATTTAATGTGAATTATTACTGCCATTCACGTATTCTGTTGCCCCATTTATTGACAACTTTTTTGAACTTACATATATAACTTTACTTTTCAAGACAGATCATTATTAGTTTGTTGTCAGTCTTGTACAGTTTTCTTAAGTAAACAGTTTTCGCAAACACTGTAATATGTATTTATATTTACCATAGATTTTTTTCCTGTGCCTTGGCTATTGTATTATTTAAGCGACATTTCACTTGCTTTGTACAATTCTTATTTTCACTTGGACTTTCTTGTTTATTTCAAAATATCATTTACAAATTGAAATGAAACTGATCCTGTAAGTGATGAGACAGAAAAAATGTTATAGTTATTCATTTAGCGTTATAATATTTTTATCGTAGTAGCACAACTTTAGTGCTCATCAGAAACAACAAATAATACTTATAGTATTGACTTGCATATTTTCACTGTAATTCTATCACAGTGAGCAAACAGCAATTACTTATTCACTATTATGCAACAAGTATTATTTAAATCGGTATAATTTATTTTATAACTGTAGTATATAGAGAAAACAAGTTACTTTTTGTTTACTTCCTAGAATTTGCCATTATCTCCCCATTAAAACAAATTTGCAACAATTTGGGTGCTAGTATTTTTAAGATTAAGAATCGATAGCACTCAAGTGATCATTTGCACAGTTACATTTACAGTGTCCTCATAAAACACAGACTGATCAAATTTTGAATTTTTAGACTTTTTTGTCTAAGGTTTTCGATTTACTGGTAATTCAAAGCTCAACTTCTAGTATAATGCTAATAATTCTAATATAACTTGATGAAGTAATGGATTAAAAATTAGATGTTTGAAATATGATGATTACTTGCCTTCCATACATAAGCATTTCTGCACTAAAAAATCAAGACACATCGTTTCTGTAGAAATAATAATAGTAACCACATTTATGATTATTTTTTTGATTAAAAATACCGTTTCAAATTATAAATTTTAAAGCAAATCAACTATTGAAACAATTTAATTTAATTCGCCTGCTATTTCACTGCAATCATTTATCATTAATGAATTGGTTTGAAAGCATTTGTGTGAATGTATAAGTAATAATTATAAATTTCCAAATACTATCGAAATTTGAACAAAAAATGAAAAACTTTTGTATTAATAAATCTTTGCAGACATTTCTCATTTAGCAATTTTTGTGAAAAGTTACTGTCTGTGAAACATGACTAAGAATGGATATACAGTAAGCACAAGTAATACTTTTAATTTAAACGTCAGATATTGAATGAAAAGCACATTTAAAGCGTTTATTTTTCCAAGTATATTTTTTATTTTATTTTTTATAGTGGAATGAAAAGAATGTTATCCTTTGTGATATCTATCCATTATTTAAATTGTATTCTTCTGATGCATGACAATTTTTCTTGGTTCACACTGTGTCGATGCAGTACAGCTTCCTCTTGATTGCTGCAATAATCAAGCATAACTTGAGCCATTTTGATTCATTATAAATTATAATATATTAATAATTGTCTCTTGGGTGGTGAAAAAATAGTGAAAAAAAAAAGTTTGCAAGAATTGAAAGGTTAAACTTTTACAGTTATAGCAGCAATGTTGATAACTTTTGTGAGACGCTGCTCACGATCACGTTCTTTTTGTCGCTTATGAAACATATATTCACGACGTCTACTAGAAAATGCAATCCAGCCTAACTTGGAAAAAAATATTACTAATTCAATTACTGTTATTACGCTTGCTCCAAAAAATAATCCCATATTTCCTCCGATATTACCTGAAAATAAAATTATTTACTTCATTACATACTTTTTAATAGTTAATATTTGCGCATATTATTACTTTTGTTTATGCTTTTTTACTGCATTCTTAATTAATACAACTTGAAAAATTACTTAAAACATCTACAAGAGAAGTTGACTGTATTTGTTCGTTCAACATATACGACATTTCTCGGTAAAAAATATTCACCACAGCAAAATTTTCTCTAAAAAATATGAAATTAAATATTATTTATTTGTTGCATTTACCGTTAAAATTTGAATTATGCGTACGAAAACTTGCTGCAATCATAGCATAATATGAATAGAATAAAATGACACTCATGAATAATACTTAATACGTTCTGCAGTCCATGTATCATTGATATTTGTAAGCCAATCCATTGCACTTTCCGAAAATCCGTAACCATAAGTTATTGATGCTTTATATTCATGAGTTACACACGATGTTGGACAAATATTATCAGCACATTCTGGTCCATTAATATTATTTGTTCGATCAGCAACTAAATTTATAACTATTTACTCACTTAACAAGAATAATAATTATGAATCTTAACGATATGCATTGCTAGGAAAAGTGCGCAATTATTGATGTATTTAATAAATTTATAACTAACCTTTAAGCATGAATGCATGTAGTTCACTTGGTGTACATGTATTTAAATGAGCTGAAAAAGTTATATGCTATCAGTTTTGAGATTTTTGGAACAGATTTTCAAAATGAAGAAAGTTTTCAAAAGTGGCACAATTTTTCAAGTTAAAAATAAAAAGAATAAATAATTAAAGACCTGACCATCACCAACACTGTACAACAACGGAGTGCAATTTATCCTTTGTTCATAATAAACCTGAAATAAATTATAAGACTTATTAGCATTACTAGAATGAAACTGTAAAATCTAATTTCAAGAAAAATAAATTTGAAATTATTTTAGCAAAAAAAACATTACACCTGTTGGCAAAGCGAAGCACAATTCTGTGATGTGTATGGCAAACGAAATGCTCTTCGAGGTGATTTTGTAGGCCATGAATGCGTACAATTACCCCATTTGTCAGGAGTAAGAAAATGGAACTTTAAAAAAACCGTTTAAATTTGTTTTAAGACTTTTATGAATAACTTATGGCTGACAAATTTTACTTCATAAGGTATTTCAGGTAAAATAAAAAAAATGAATTTTTTTAGAAATCCATACAGTTTCTAAATTTAAAGCAATATATGCACGATACGCCGGTGATACTGAAAGACCTTCTGTGTAGGAATATGCTAATTCATCCTCATTTCGAACATATAATCGAAAACCATCTTCCAGATTATTCGAAAATATTGGGATAGTATTTCCTAAAAATGTTCTAACATCAATATTGTACGATTTTAGATATAAACACATGAAATAATTGAATAAACCATTCAGATATTTGGGTCAAGAAAAAAATTTGGTAGATTTTTATTTTTTGACATGAAACAAACCTTCTTCTGTATAATTCACAGCCACAGCATCATTTACTCCAGCATCCAAAATAAGTTGCAATCTCAAATGACATTAGATATAAATTCATATTTAGGCGTAATTATTTGCTCAAAGCTATTAACAATATTTACAATAACAATAAAAAAGCAGTCATATATTTTCGTTACAATTTTGTCATATGATATCCATGATAGTATCAATAGAGAAATACTTTTAATATGTATAATAATTACTAATTTCAGTATTACGCAAGATTTGGGAAAATAATCCGCAAATCTTGCATAATACTAAAAGCAGTAATTTTTTTTTAATACTAAAATTATAGTGCTTTTATTTCTTAATAAGTTTTATAAAATTCTTGCGACTAATAACATATTTCAGACCAAAATTCTTGATCAAAATTAAAAGATTATAGTATAGCAGTATTTAAATTAAACCCGTTAAAAATGCCCGGTTGAGTTTGATTCAATTTCATATCATCAACCGAGAAAACAAAACAAGAACCGAGGTCAGTAAGTACTTGTCGTGAGATGGCACAACAATCTAAATTAGTTCCGCCAACGGAGCACACTTTTAGCATTTCGTGGCAAGCAAATCTACAGTATTTTTAATGAAATTTTTACTTTCCACGCATTGCAACAACTTAAAATAGACTCTTCTCAGTATTATGTAATTATTTTAAAAATTTTACAGCATTTAAGTCCTACTAAATTTGCAAAAAAAAAAAAAGAAAATCAAAAATAAATCATTTTGTATAGTCATTTATTCATTTGTTCTTCGATTTTTAAAGAATCAAAAAATTTTGGGGCACAATATTTATTATGATTTGGGCAATTTTATTGCTTTGCTTTTTTTCTAATATAACTTTTACTTCTCACAAATTTCTTATTTTTTCACCACTAACTATCATTGTTAGCATTTTTTTCTGATAATAGTAAATGGTAACTACAAAATTTTTTTCACTATTAGTATTTTTACTCTTTTAAATCATTGCATCAGCAATTCAAAAAGCACTCTGATGTTAAACAAGTTTGAAAATTTTAGTAGTTTGTTAAAACTATTCATTGAATAATCACAATGAATCGAAAAAAAATCATTAGAAAAATTTATTTTTTTGGTTTTTAAATTAATTATAGATTAAAAATTATTGAAAATCTGGTCAATGATTTATTCAAAATTAACGAATATATTGTTTAAATCAAAAATATTTTCAAATAAATGGTACATTAACTAATAAAAGTATTTTTGCACTTAATTACTTTGTTGTACACGATGCAAAATAAGAATTCTATTATACTTTTTTAAGCTGATGAAAATATTAGTACCCAGCTCGAGCAAAGAAATTCTCGATATTAAATGGATATTCTGTGAAAATACTTTGAAAATAATTATAAGCTCGTCGGCCTTTTTCAATTGTTTCATAGTTTGCATGTAAATATAAATCTTCAACCTCACTATATGCCATTATCATATAACGCAATAAATCGTAAGTAAAGTATCCTGCACCACTGCTTGATTCATTCAGATCTGAAAATCGCGTTCAAATACATGTTTCATGATAGAGTGCTCAGAACTTTTGCCTGAATTCCTTCTAATGATAAATAAATAACTGAATGACTTGATTGTTGTTTAATATGCGCAAACCCTTAAGTATTTCAGTAATCATTTAAAATATTAAACCAATATTTGATTTTAACAACTTTGCGAAAATAATGATGGATGGAATGAAAAAAGAACGGTTCTTACATTGAACATAGCTTTTGGTAATTGGATTGTAGTTACAGACTGTTACAGCAGGTAAAGTAAGTGCTTCAGCAGGGACGAAAGTTACTGATGTTGCAGTTGGATGTGACATAAAATATGCTATCAATATATTTATTTGAACTGATAAAAATACTAAAGCAAAGCACATTACCAATGACCAGAAAATCTTTCCATAACCTTTTCCTTTGTATAGTCGTAATGGACCATGAAGAGTAGTGCTATCTGCAAAATGTTTTATTAATTATACATATATATACATATAAACATACAAAGAAAATCTCATTTGATCAGTGCTCTGGATTGACAATTCGACAGTGACGAAGCAGCGGAGATCAGCACAGCAGAACTGAGCGCGGGGCGAGTG
>UYYF01004529.1:26672-58302 GCA_900618365.1 Thelazia callipaeda
TTATTTAAGAAAAACTTTGAAGTTTTCACTCATTTAATGTAAATTTTTGGAAAATTCTAACAAATTATACACATTTTCAAATTTTTTACATGAAAAATGCTTGGTTTCTTGTTCAATAGAATCAACACCACTTGTGTTTGCAATACGTCGCAGTTGTTCCACCGGTAATTCAATTAAATTCCCACCAACTAATCGGGCTTGAAAGCGATGAGCTTCTTCCTTCTTCATACAACCTATATGAAATTAAACTTATTATTTACTGAAGACTGATACTTTCGTAAATTTTTTAAATTACTTTTTCGATTTCAAAGTATTCATTCTTACGATCTAAAAAAAAATGAAAGCTCGAGGTTGTTACAATAATTAAAACTAAATGAAAAAATAATTATAAAGCTGTTTTTTGATAAAATAAATATTTTCTTGTACAAAAAAAGTAACAAATCTCTTTTTTTATCTATAGAACAAAACAAATTGGGGAGCTACACCATATCAACCAAAAGAAAAATGCAAAATTTTCAATTATTATGGTAATTCTTTAACTATTTCTTCGTAGTAAATACAAAACTTTTTCCGAAGGAAACTGATTTTAGCTGAAATAATTTTTTTTGAAAAGAAATATCAAAATAACCACGTTAGACCTAATCCAAAGTCTATTTCAAATCTAATTCATTTGATTATTTATTCAATCGGTAACATTCATCGATACACTTTATGCGTTCATAATCTGAACGACTGAATATTCAGACAAATTGCAGTTTTAAAATGCAACTATTGTATAGATAAAACTACAAAAAATGAAAAGTTATAGAAAGAGTACTTTTCATTCATTTCTATTATTTATGTATGTTTGTAAAAGTATTTATTGTTTAACAAACAACGTTTATTTCTATGACTGTCAGTGCTTGCTGCTAGAAGTAGGTACAGTGGAAGCAATATTTATATTATTATTACTAAGCATGTTTGTTGACAACTATTTCCAATTCTTTGCATTATAATTTTGTGCTTTATCTCTCTTAATATTTCTTCTTTATGTAATAATTACAATTTTCTACATAATCAGTCTTCTAAACTTCGTAAGCAGAACTCTTTTCAAGTCTTTAAACATGGAATCTTTCAGTGTAAAGCAAATTCAATTAACACATTTATTTTGAAAATTGAAATATTGCCTATGAATATTAAAAATTAAAATTTTAAAGACATTAAACAAATTGAAAAACAAATACAGAGTACATTTTATTTCTATAGAAGTTTTCAGCATACAGAAATCATAAAAATAAATCAAACTTTCAAACTCCAAAAAAATGACCAAAATTATCACAAAACTTATGATCAATAAACTAATCAAATAACAATATTTGAGTTAAGAAAAACATTATGGACGAGCAACTCCGAAATTATCAATAAAACTGTTAATTACTTTAATAATAGTTGAATTTACACCACATACAATAAGTATATCTGGATCATTGGAAGTAATCATAGATAGCGCAAAATCCTTCATACTTACGACTACTAACTTTGCATTTGGAATTTTCATCTGCTCGCGATATATTTTGATAGCATCTGATGGTTTTACCTGAAAGACTGTTATTTCATTTTGTTCAGTCATTTAGAAAGCGAAATTTAAATTACAAAAGCTAAGCAAATTTTAAACTGATCTAATCTCGCTATCCATACATGTAAGCAGTTTTGAACTTCTTTAAGTGAAAACTGCGCGAAAATTGCAGTAAATCATCTTCCAAATTATAGTTCTTGTAACTTTTTAATGTTTTAATATTTGAAAAAAAAAAAAGAAAAAATTAACTGTTTTAATTAAGACATTGATATCCGTGAAAATAACAAATGCATCAACTTCTACTGCATTTTCTATTGCCCAATACATAGGATGACAGCAATCTACTGTGCCATATTTTAACGTTTTAGCAACGCTAAGACATTCACTTATGCTCATATCCTTTTTCCATTCTAAAGGAGTCAGATTGGAGCAGAATGCTACTATATTTACCTAAATTAAATTAAATGAAAATTTTATACTCAGAAGAGAATAAGAATTTTTTCAATCACTTGAAATCATTATAAAGTTACTTAATAGTTAAAATCTTATTTAGAAGGATTAAAAATTTCTTAGAGGAAATTGATCACAGAATTAAACAAGAAGCAAAATTTTTTCTCTTTTTTTGATAATGCTCACATTTGGTTCATTTTGAAGAAGACTTAACGCATATGCAACTGCTACCTGACTATATGTTAGCATAGCACCATTCACAAAACTATCCATGCTTTCTGTAATTACAAAACTTTAATGATCATATAGCGAAAATCGATTCAAAATCAAAAAGTTAAAAATTAACTTGTGTTGTACAAAACTATCCTTGTCAAAATTTAAAAAAAAGAAAAGTTTTTTTGAACAGTTTTTGTTACCTCTTCTGCTTTGACACTAACATTTTGGAATGTTGGAATCAAAAAATCTTTCATGTTGAGTATTAATAAGCCGTATACGTTTTCTTTTTTCTTCAACTTTTCAATTTAAAAACAAACCAGAGATATCGATAGAAAGCAAATATCGCTTGCCAGTTGCAGGAAACCCTCCAAGGCTTTTATAGAATGCAGAATCAAAAGCTTTCTGTATATGCACATCTGGTTTCCAATAGTATTTACCTCTTGGTGCTTGACCATACTCATAACTTGCTTTAGCAAACAACAACTCAAGTGGATCAAATCCTGCTGCTTCTAATTTGACGGAATCACTCAGTCTTCTGACTACTAATTGTGCTGGACTGTCCCTAAAATATATCAGTACTTGATGATCATATATTATAGATTGAAGAATCAAATTTATCATATCATATATGTTTTATTCTTTATAATAGTTTTTCTTGCAATTTTTTTGTAATAAGTAAAAAACCCTGCAAAGTCGGTGTAAATTTCATCACCACTGTTGAAGAATGCGTCTATGCTATTCATTGTTTCACTCAATTCATCAAAACTGCAAATTCAACAATGAGCACAAGTAAACTATTTTTACACAATGTTCAACCAAATTATCATAAATTTTCATATAGTTATATTAAAGATTTATGGGAGAACTTTTAAACCGAAAATTCAATCTTTTCAACCCACATTTGAAATTCATAAGTTTAAAATTACTTACACGTTAGAATTCCAACTGAAAAGTTCCAGACTACCCATGATACCCATGTTAGCCAGTAATGTCCTTATTGGCATATTTCTGAGCATAGCACCCCAAACTTTTTTAGATCCAAGTAATTCAAGAGGAACATGTTCTTTTTCAAAACCTAAAATACACAGTACCGGTGCTGATAATTTGGTGGCAGAATTGTAGTTATATTAATTATTGTAATTATTAATTTCAGATATTTTTGGTAAGCAAGAAAATTGTTTGCCTAAATTGTTTGCTTGTTCAAGAATCGTATAGATTTTTGAGCAGAGAACAGAAAAGTAAATAAGTAATAAAGAATTAATTTTGATGCCTAAAAATGTCTTGGTACAGCTTGAAAAAAAATCACCATATTGAAGAATAAGTCTAACTGCCTCTTCTTCGTCTTGGAAATTCATGTAACGAAACTTATCAAAAGCTTCAATATAATCACGAGCATTTTTCACTGGAACAGCTTTTTGTTTCTCTTTTATTCTGTATTTTTCTACTACCGCTTCAATAACCTTCAGTTTCTCATTTCGTTTTATGTTCAACTCATCAAATCCTTGTTCCAAACGTTGAAGTTCTTCAGGATTCAAACGACTTCGCTTCCACTGTCGTACTTCAAATGTCTCTTGCTTCATCTTTCTGGTTCTTTCACCACCTAAAATTTAAGATTGTGCTAAAGTTAATCCTACATAATTACATATATTTTAACCAAATGATCAGTTTCACATCATACTTTTGAAGAAGCTTAAGAGTAATATAACTTAAGGAATTGATAATATGCATAAGATGTTCAATTCCAAAATTTTGTCACAAAAAAAAAGCAAATATTCCGAACTTTTATTACAATACTTCTAATTAACTGCACATATACAAGCAACAGTTCGTACTTTATTTCATTTGAAAAAATTGAAGGAGTAGAAAAATATTGAAAGAGTAAAAATTAATTGAACATAGTTTCGGAACATTTTTCAAATTTCGACTGCTTCTATATTTTAAATTTTTAAAAGTGGTAGCAAAATCTTAATTAGACTATTTTTGATTTCTCAGTTTAATTTGAAAAATCTCTAGAATCCACCCCATATATCTTCTTTCAAAATTTTAAAACAATACTTGAAATAATACAAAAATAATAACGAAAGTAGAAAAATTCGTTACTTAATATAATAATTATTTTAAAATAGCCAAAAATATTAAACACCTCGAGCGACATATTGAACAATTCCTTCATAATCCTCATAATGTTTCCAGTAGTTGTTTTCCCGTGAAAAAGTAAGCTTAGGACGGATATGACTTAAGCAAAAGAGATCACGATGTGAGAAGAATGTTCGATTCCGATATTTTGTCACTAAGACAGCTAAGCGTTCTGGACTTTTGTTATAATACCTTTAATTCATTTACCAGTAAAAACAATACTTTTCTCCTTGAATGTTGCAAAACTTATTTTACACACGTCTAATACAATTATAGTATGAAAAACAACTGGTATGTCTATTGCTAACCATGAAAATGCAAAGTAGTGTAAGAATAATTCCATTTTAGCATAGAGTAAATAGAATAATTTACAAAACTTCATGCGTATTTTATCACAATAATGATAGTGAAATAAGTAATCATTTTTTAATGATAAATATAAATTAAAAGCAAACCATTTGATAACTGTTGCACGAAGTGCACGTCCCCAACCTTTAGATTCTTTTTTAAGTGCAGTAGATTTAGAAACTGATTTGCAATAATTAATAAATTTGAAAAGTTTAATAGGATCAGTACAGATCTGTAAATCAAATTAATAAATCAGTACAGATCTATTAATGAAAACAATGCCTCCTTACTTGCAAACATAACCATATTTATGAGATAATTATTAATGATGATATGAAAGATAATCTTTGATAGACAATGTCTGTATGTATGCAGTAGAAGTGGAAAACTTCATTTGTAAGAGAAATTGGTTCAGAAACAAAAAAGCCCTTCAAATGTAAAATTCCTTTTCTAAAATGAAAATGCTTTAGTAGAATTTAAGTTACCCTATGAACACAGTGAAGAGCAACATGCTGAAGGCATTTCTGATAATAACTTTCCATAGCTGGCCTTATATCATGACAGAGGTCATCTGGAAACAATTTTTCTTCATCATTTTTAGCATCCCAAGGCAGTTTCTTCTTGCTCTGAGTATCGCGAACCTAAATTATTTTCTAAAGAATTGAAAAAGTTTATCATTATGATTTGTTTATAAAGATAGCGGATTTTTGTAGGAAAAAAAAAGTCTGTAGCAATTAATATACTAAACCTGAAAACGCGCACAGTGAGCTAATGCAATGAGTAACGGTTCTACTTTAGGTGCTTGACCTGATTGTGCGAACTCCAAAATTAGTTTTATTATCATCAAACCATTTCCTATTATAAAAAAATGTATATATTAAGATAATGCACACAAAGTTTGTATTTATTAATGATGAAATGTGAAAAAAGGTAATCCCACAAATTAAACTGCAACAAAAATGAATGAAAATCAAATTTTTTTGAGTACAAAAATAATTTTATCAATTTTTGATAGCTATGTGATAAATACTTTTAGTGTTAAATTGTCTATCTCAAATACTAAAAGGAACAAAATAATCCAGAACTTTAACTAACTCACCTCTTGCAATAATGTAGCCTAATTCTGGCAATATAGTCTCTTCAAAGTCCCTTTGTCTTGAATAATAAGCACCATGAGTGTTACCTATAATCAAGTACCGCCTGACATATTCCTCATCACTAACATCTCTGGGGTAAAATTGATGCTTGCCAATACCGAAATCTTTCAAATACTGAAAAAGTATAAATGAAATGGTTGCAGGCATAATGCATAATACATTCTATACTTTTAACTTTGATTTATTTAAGAAGTAACTGCTTTTCTACATTTGGATATTCAAAATCTGTACAAGTTCCGTTAATAACTTATTCTTATACCCCTTCTTGCTCTTCTAAAATTCTTAACGATTTTTGAATTGTTGCACGATAGCGCAAATCGTCCGGATGACAAGAAGCAAGATGATGCAATATATATGATACTTGCATTTTAGCTTAACAAATACTGAAAAAAATAATACCATAATGAAAAACTAAATTTGTTTGGAGCAATTTATGCACATAAAAATTTATTATTTTTACAAATTTGACAAACAAAAATTACTCATAAATAAGAGATGTTAAATATTCATTACCCAATGATATTTTGTTTAAATATTCAAACTAAAAAGTTTTGTCTTATTATTTAAGTACTGTTATCAAGCAGAAACATACTACACATATGACTGATTAATTCAACCCACACATTCTTTGCTTATGACCATCATGATGATCATTCGGACTGACATCAGCATTATTCAATATTATTCCTAATTTTATCATTTAATGATCATGATACCCATCTTTCACACGTCACGGTATTATTTTTTCGATTTTTCTTTTTACATATTGTAATATGTAGTTTTCAGCATCTTATTTTGATCTATATGATGGCATAGTTTTACAGCAATAGTTGTTGCAGATCAAAAATGTATACCGGAAAAGAATTTGCTGCAAATGAATGAGATATGCATTTTTTATTACCAATTATTTTCAGTTGTCATTATCGGTTATTTTATCAATTAATTTGATTCTCTATATAATTTAAGAATTATCACTTCTATTCAATATTTATCAAGCTTGAATAAGCTGAAAAAAAGTCAATTCTTTGCTTACTTTCATATCGAATAGATTCAGTAACAGCAGTGGTACTATAAATCAGGTCTAAACTATGTGTTCTTTATTTGAATTGAAATTGATGCATTCCAGATGTGCTATGAGCAGAATGAAATTTGTATCATAATAAACGAATGTGAAAAATAGACTGCTTATAATTAACATTCAGTGTCGTTAACTGAAGAAGATCAAGAAATCATTTTTGGAAATTTTCCAGTCATTTTGCTATCCAGTATATTTTATTACGATGTATTAACTTGAAAATAACTCAAATATTTGCTAAAAATATATAAAAGTTGAAATTAAAGCAGATTAAGTAACAGTAGTACATGTGCACAATTGTTGTTAAGTTATTTTTTTGATATTATTGAAAAAAGTTTTTCAAACTTAAAAGGATTTATACTTGTTATTTAATCAAATTCATTCACCAATTGTTTATTTTTCTGCCTTTTTTATTGAAATATGTATCACTTTTACGCACTAGCAAGAACAGCATAAGCAAAAGTTATTGTAAAAAGTATGAATCGCTTGATATTACTATCAAAATAATTTCCATCAATGTATCCATCCATTCATCACAAAAGTATTACAGAAGAATATGAACATAAATAAAACTCATTAATGTCTATAGAGCAAAGTCATTTAATGAATTTTTTTTTTAAACAAATATTATTCGTCAGTAATATATTATCAGAATAATCCCAAAATGCACAGATATATCACACAAACCAAAAAAGTATTGATTAATCAATATCTTAATAAAATTATAACATACGATAGGTATTAATCAGTAAGTTTGATGAGAAAATGATATGACGCAAAACTAATAGATCAGTATCACAATGTAATATTATTAATAATGAAATTATTTCTTTGATATCATGAAAATAATTTCATTTACTATAATTGGAAACCATATCAGTACAAGTAATGAATATTATTGAAGAATGGTAAAAGAATATTATCATAAAAGTAATATCAATCAGCAAACACCACTTCAAAAATAACTGCTCTATCATAATGATTAAATAATTGCAAGCGGATATAAACAATGCAATAATGTCTAATTAGTTAAAATTATTATCTAAAAGTACTGTAAATGATAACCGTCATCGGATATTACAATTATAGTATCAAAAAATCTCTATCACTTCATATAAGTACTGAAAACAAGTATATCAATAATGTTAGTCAGTAAATATCGTGATAAAACAGCATTAAATACGAGATACTAATCGCTCAAAATCGCAATGATATCTTTATAAGATGACGATTATCACTTATCAGTATTAAGATAACAATACTAAGAAAAAATGCTACCAGAAAATGTGCTAATCAGCTGATTATATAAAAAATACTGTTGATGAAATATTTTGCAGAAAATCGTATCTAATATTGAAACTACTTCTCAAAAATATATTTATAAATTGATATTATTACAAAAATAATGCTAAATTACATGACAATATTTATTTAAAATTTGAAGAAAAAACACTTTTCATCAATACTACTGCCCCAAACATAACGTATTGTCTTCAGTGTGATTCAATTAAAATAAATTGTAATTGCTTGATTTCACTGAAACAGCAAATTCTATAAAATTTTTAAATTTTGTGCTAAATAAAAGTTCTTGCAGAACTTGACTTGAAGAGTTTTTACAAGAAACTGTTTGTGATTAATTTATGATTGCATTTTGTTTTGTGGCTTAAATTATTTTTTGTTTTCAAGATTTAATCAGCTATTAAAATCTGAGATCATTAGTCAATTATAAATCATGAATTGAAATGCTCAATGAAACAAAATACAAACTAATAAGCAAGCATGAATTGTGCTGATCTCATAATTCTCTTCAAAACATTGTGATGCAAAGAGAATCAATCTGTTTGAGAATAATTTTTGAATACTGAAGTATTGAAAACGTATAATATTTGCTCAATTGTTTATTTGTAAATAGTTATCAATTCTCAATCAATCATATCAAGATTTACAAATTATGATTTGATACTTTTATGTAATATAATAAAAGATATTATTCTATAGAATTCTCTAACTCCACAGCAATAAAAGTTTCATGAAAACCATAAGTTGTGCAAGTTTTTATAAGTTTGGGGACTGACTTTTAACAAAAAATCAGCTAACTTGCTAGAAACAATCTCAGCATTTCAGTAGAACTGCATTATTTCCTTTTCAAAGGTCATGATATAATTAAGAGATGAATTCCAAGCAAATTTTAATCTATTAGAAAAAAAAGTTTCATTCAGACACTGTAAAAATATTAATTCAATTATTTTAATCAATTTCTCTCTGTGAGCCAACTAAGTGGTGCATTCTACATTCCCTAATTCTTCTGCTGCTTATTTTCAACATTTTTATATCATTGTTACAAACTTCTAAGTCTATCTTAATTAAAAAGCACACACACAGAATGCATGAAAGCATGCGCTGAAGAAATGAGTATTCATATACAGCTTGAAAAATGAGAATATGACTGATATATCTAATTTATAGTATCCAAAAATAACTCACAAATAAAGATTAATAATTCATTTAAATGTCAAATAATTAGCACTGAAAATGAAGAAGTCTTCACGCTTATAATTAAAATATAAAGTATTATATTGTACGAGTATTTTTCATACAGTCATATATTTTTCCCGATGATTCTTGATTAATCCGAAACTGGAAATAACAAATATTTTTTTGCTGAAATAGTTATACTATGTTTATATTACAACGTTATCTAAGTATTGTGTTTAAAGCAGTGGTAAAATAAGTTGAAGCATCATACTTGTTGAGTTAAAAATCGGTGATAAATATAAAATGACAAAAATATGATATGATTGAAAAGAGTAAAATGGTCTCGTCAAAAAATTAAAAAATCGTTTTGATATATTATTATAAAATGTATTGAAAAATAATTTAATAATGAAATTAAGCGCTCAAAAGAGTTATCATAAATGATACATTTTACTTTTCAAGCATAGCCTATAATCAGTGAATCTGTCTGAAAGAAAATAATAATGAAAGTAACAATCAATGTTTTTGATTTTCACATTCATAAATTATTACTGATTCTAGTTATGATCAAATAGGGTTTATCTTTCTGTTGATCAAAGTAACATGAGATGTTGCAGCGGACATTGTACGAGAGCATGACGCTCTGTACGTACCAATATGCGACCAGCAATAATGGAATCTGGTTGTGCAAATACAACCTAAAATGATGAATTTTTCCTTCAAAATTTATTAGTTTTTGATTCTTAATAGTAAAACATAATTGGAGTTTAAAAGCATTAAATTAACTGAACACATTATAACATGCTTGCCTGATCACGATAAAGTCTCATTTTCGCTTCAGGTATATGAACATTTTGTCTGAGTAACATTGGTTGCTCACCAGGATGAATCAGTGCAACACAAGTACTTGGAAAAGATATCAGCCGATCTGTTCGATCACCAGTCTATAAATTATCTAATTAGTATAACTTTTGAGTTTTGATATTTAAGTAATGTCTACGAATATCAAATACTACAAAAATGAATTTGAAAATCAAAAAAAATTCAACTATTATTAACGAAATGATTTGAAAATATTAATTAAGAAAGCAATCACTTTGAAACCATAAAGCCAGTCAGGATCACCGTTATCAACAACTCTTAGTCGATCGCCTAAACATAAGGCTCTGTCAGGTTCAGGCACATATTCATGAATGACTACATGAGATCCTTGTAAAACTGAAAAGAATAATAAGCATTGCAGAAAAAGTTTTAATGAAATATTGCAGTAATATGATTACATGAATATCATTTTGTAGCCAAAAAGATAACCATCTGAAGAACTGATACGACGTGGAGTTGATCGAGGAGATGGACCAGACGATGATCGACTACGCTCCCATTCTGATATGTCTCCAGAACTATTATTGCAGTGCAATGTGCTTGGTGCTAATTTGTTTCCTAAATATTAAAAAATGATCTTTCCACTAAAAACAAATAGAAATACTATTGTGATCTTATAATAAAATTGTTCGAAATATTTTATCGTACTACGCAATCAAATTTGATTTTAAATATAAAATAAGAAATGCACAAATTTTTGCTAAAGGTGGCGATTGAAATTATTTGATTAAACTTTTTTTGCTGTCATTCTCTTAAGTTTTTCACAAATTTCATTTGTCAAGATAAGCATAAATTATTGCAGCTATTGTTTTTATACAATATCGAAAATCGCTTGGTGATAAAATAAAAATGTTCATAAAAATACAATTAATTAAAAAAAATGCAAATATTATATTTGCTCACTGATTCGCTGTTGACAGTAAGTTTTCTTTTAGAATATTGAAAAACAGTGTGTAAAAATTTGTTCTTTTTGATCTTAGTTAAAAATTCCTCAGCGATTTCTAATATTGAATGCATTTAAAAATTTCAAGCATCATCTCTTCTCTTAATAATTAATTGATCTCTTCTTTAGATATGAAATCCACAAGCTCTTTTGATCTTAGTTTTTAGATCATTATATATATTAGTTTCGTATTACTCTTCCCATGGTCAATTTATTCTTTTGCTATCTCAAATTTTATGGTAATAATCAGTGAGATTATCATTTTAACTAATCAATATTATCGCATATTTTTAATGCAAATAGAAATTTGAATTAATTTTTCTCCCTAAACCTTTTTATTCTTTTGCAAACATCAATAATTAAAAACTTGAGAAATTTTTAACTGCAAAAAAATTACAGAATTTTCGGTTCGGGTACTAGGTCATGAAAAAAAAAGATCTTTATAAGATATTCATTGTATATTTAGAAAAAGAAAGAAAGAATGATCAAACTTACGTGAATGTACGCTATTTGCCATGGAAGGTGGCGAATCAGTACAATCCAATGATAGCGATTTCATCTGTTTTTGTAATTTCGGTGGACGGCGCTTTCCTCCGCCTGCAAACTTTTATAGAAATTATTGTTAGGCCCAAACTACCCATCGATAAAATTTTATTCAAAGATGATTGCCTCATACATATACCAAGCATCTTCTTAACAATTCTAGCACATGCTGTACGGAGTAAACATAGCATGTATAATCTTAATTAGTGCTTGAAATATTAAATTAGGGTCAAGCATATTTTACACGATATTATAGCCGTCCAAGAATCATAATTGCTGCTGCATTTTGCTTTTGTTATCAAAGTACTAATTACCATGACGGAATTTGTTTTGAAAATATATAAAATTTATGGAAATTCATAGAAATTAAATAAAAAAGTTGTTTTTAACAGTAATATTTAGCTTGCGAGAAATTTCTGAAAGCCATCAAATCCAATTTGAGCTCATTATTTCTTTATAAAATATTTAATAGCATTTTTGATTTATGAAAGACTTCATTTATTTATTTGAAAAAGATTCTTAAGCAAGATGATATTTATTTTTGAATATACATATCTTAGCCGAAAATAGTCTGAAGTGTGATTTGTATTGCACACACAGTCAAAAAGTAATAAAATATTTAAAGAGAAATAGGACTGGAAAATCACTTAACCGCTGAAAGCAGTTCATAAAGTAATTAATTATTCAATTTAAGTTTTTGTCCTAAGTAAAAATATCAAAAAAATGATAAGATGTTTTCAAAATATAAAGTTATTTTTTGGTTTTGCAATTTATTTAAACCTTTGTTGCAAAAATAGAATATAATGCAGCAATAAAAAATGCTAATATCTGCATTTAATTAAAGACTATAGAAGAAAATAGATTAGAATGATCACTAAAAATGTTTTAAATATTCATTTTTTCAGTATTTTTTATTTCTTAGAACATTTGGAACTTATATATAAGCATATATAATTTTATTGCTTTTTTACAAGAAATAATGAAAATATCAATGGCAGTAACAATGCTTTCGAATTTTAACTTCATTTCACATAGTCTTTCCATATTAGTATGCAAAAGTACAAATTGAAAATTAGGCTATTATTTTTTAAATGTGAACTTTGGGTAATTTAAAAAATTAAATTTGTATATTCTAACTATTCTATGATAATATAAGCAATAAACAAAAGTAAAAAATTTGAGTAACACTGATAATGGTTCTGGAGGTGGAGAAGAATCTAATAAATTGTAAAACATGTTTGCACACAATTGAAGATTTCTTGAGCTTCGGACAAATTTGGGATATTTATAAAGTGAAACGTTGAACGAGTATCAGTTTTTTTTCACTATGTCAGTTTTTAAGATTAAAAACACTTCTGATATGCACCAAGCATAAAAATAGTGTAAACAAAAGGCAAGAATATTTTGTTTCAGTTCATTCTTCTTTATTTAGTTTTAATCGTGTTTTTACTAAAGAGCATTTTAGTTACATTTAACTATCGTTTTTATTATGCATCTCAGTTTGCATAGTGTAATTCAACTGATTTTATATTTGATTATATATTGTGCATAAAGCACAATTTTTTCTGCATTTTTACATCAAATAATTTTATACTAATTAAACTTACAAATCTATAAAGTTATCACAATTTATGAAAAATTCAAAATAATTAAAAAATTTGGCAGAAAATCAAATGATTTAATATAGTTTACGTGCTTTTACTCATAAAATCAGAATTAATGAAAGAAAAAATCAATTACCTGATTGGTTAAGTTGAGGAGTTGAGCTGATCATTGCACCTCGGTTGGGACTTACTTCAACATATCCAGAATCTTGCAGTGATGCATATGACAGATCACGAGGTGATGATGTAGCGGAATCAAAATTTTGTATTGATGAACCTCGGCGTCCGTATATACCAGTTGCTTGCTTAAGTGCCAAATAAACTGGATCTACTACGTTTGTTTCTAAATTTTTAAGTGCGAAAGAATTGAAGTAAATCAAAGGCTATTAGCAGAGGTTACAAGTGAATAGAAACTTTACATTATTCTTTCCATTGAAATTTGAAACTTTAATTTCATATCTAAAATGTGCTAGTGTAATTATCACAAAATATTTAAATAATTCTGCCCACACAATTTTTTCTAATCTTTCACACAAGAAAAAAAAAGAAGGTGGATAAATTCTTGCAGCAGCGAATCATTTTCAAGAACAAATTCAAGCTGGTTTTGTCGCTTAAAATTATATTTTATAAATAATCATGAAAGCGAATTCAAAACGTTTGTTTTCAAAATTTGTTAATTTCCTCAAAATTTTTTACAAATAAATTAAAATTATGAAAAATATCACTATTAAATCAACAAATTTTTAACACACTAAATAAGAATAAATTTGAAAGATTGAATGAAACAAACTGAATGACAGTTTTTGCTAGAAAATAGAAAATAAGTATTTAATGAAAAAATTTTTTTGCATTAAATAAGACCAAAATTGGATTTAATGCTAAGAACTTTGAAATATTAAAAATTTTCGTGTTATAACAATAGAATTTTATGAAAAAAGATTTTTTTAATTATAAAAAGTAAAGAATAAATGTATGAATAGATGTGTGAAAAAATGCAATGAAGCACAAATTTGCCAAATTTCAGTGGAACTGAATAAATAATTGATGATTTAACTTAGCAAAATTAATATTAAGCAAAAACATAAGCCCAATTGAGATTTATTTTGCTGTATTTGTTAGCAATTTTTTCATCAAACAGTGATTAACAATACGACTTTTCAGGTATAATATGTCTTCGCTAATAAATTACTATTTTTTTGATCTCTATGAATTATCTATTTTAATACTTCAAGTAGCAATTTTGAAAAAAATTTTCTAAAGAAAAAACTGTAAGTAACGAAAAACTGATAAATTTAAAAAAATCAAAATGAAAATGTGATGAGCTAAAGTCATCTAGCAAGGATTTGTTGCGAAGTAATTCGTATTTCCCTGTCAAAATAACTGTTATTAAGGTTAGTCATTTTAAAATGTTTTCTAAACAATATGAACTGGTATTGATAAAAAAGTCACAAATAAGCAAAAACAATAGATCACTGATAATAATCTATTATTAATTAGCCTACACATCAAGTCACAAATAAAACTTCCCCACAATTCACCAAATCACATTATTACAAAAAACATTCCATTTTTTGAGTACTGTTAGCAAGATGCGAAAAAATACTAATATCCGCATCAGTACTATTCAAACTTTTCGTTATTCTAATTGTCAAGGCATATCGTCAAAAAATATGCAATACTTACAAATTATATTTCTATACAAATGGCATGTGATAGCAAACAAATTAAATAATATTAAAAAAAATTGAAGTGAAAGAAAATAACAAGCATATTTCCAGTCATACTAAATCTATAGATTGTGTAAGTTTGATTAATCACAAAAACATAATATTTTTGATGCATATTACATGCATTTTATAAATAAATCTCACATTTTGTCCACACTAACATTAAGTAAGTAAACAAGGAAAAAATTGTTTTGCATCGAGCAGTGCATATCATTTTCAGTTCAATACTTTCTGTAAGCAGTTGAAGCCTTCTTAATGGAAAAATTAATTTTTATGAGCAAATTTGTTTTGCAATGAATCGGTTCATCTTTAATTAAAAAATTATTTACGATGCAATTTGGTATTTTTGCAAAGATAAAGATGTACTTAAAACATCAAAGCTTATATCTTGTTTTAAAAAACTGACTACAGTAAAATAAACTGAGTAATGCAAACAGCTTGCATTCTTCAAGAAAACAAAGATCCTATTATTTTTTCTAAAAAATGAGAAAAAAAAATCTAGCAAATAAAGTTAGTAAGTTAAAGTAAAGTAAATGACAAGACAATTGTTTGGTTATAATAGAGAAAAAATTAATAATGGAATTTTGTTTACAGAAAATTATTTCTTCAAAATAAAATCTAGTCGTGATATTTAACATTAGCAATAATGGTAAACAGCGTTATGAATTACTGCTATTTTTGATGGTTATAATAATAGCAAGCAAGAAAACTATCGTAATCTATAAATAAAAATAATTAATTCGATAAAATTTTCTACTTCAATTCATATTTCATTTCTAATTTATATTCACAGCTTTTTATTTAGTTGGGTTAAAAATTTGGGACTTGTTGTTTTTTTAATAATTAACTCCGTGGCATATGAAGAGTTATTAACAATGAAAAACTGCAGTTGTCAAATTTGCTCAAAGTGAATTATCATAAATGAAAATAGGTTTTGAAAGCAAAAAAAGAACAGCAGTTTCTTTTTTTTTGAAAGAATATTTGAAAGAAATGAAATTATGAGCCATTATTTCATATTAATTGAGCTTCATCTATAATAATTCAAGCAGAAGCTAGTTGGAAATATCTTTTTAAAAACGTATGCTATGTTCCCCAAAACAAAAATGGAATGATTTGGAAATAAAATGATGAATATAATTCAGAGTACTGTTCAGAAGGCTTAAAAGTATTCAAAAATTATGCTGATTATAATTAATTACTTAACTGAATGTATAAGTAACAAATGAATTATATCAAGGCATCCATGAAATATGAACAAGATAATCTAATTATTTGTGCTCAAATCTTTACATTTTTTTAAAAAAATGTCTCTGAATTCATATTACATACAGTACAAGTGAATTAATTTCTTATCTACTGCAAATTCATCGTCTTGACTTAGGTTTTAACAATCATATTAATGCAGTACTTAACTTTTGCTAAAAATCAAGCTATATCAATGTTTCATCTAAAATATTCCACTTTTTACCGTCTGAACTACAAACTATAATTTTGAAATTGTCGAAGCTATCAAAACAAGTGAAAAGATGAAGTGCAAAGATGTTAATACTTCATCCATAAGTTGTATCCATACAATTTCGATCAACTAATAATCTTTGTTAGACAAGGAAAATTAAACGTTAAGTATTTTAACAATGAAATCAAAATTAATCAGTGTTGACAAATGATACATGAAAAAATCAAAATTGCTTAACTTATTTTAAAAACAGTAATAAAGTATGTGACTCATTCATTTAGTTCAATAACTCATTCAGATTTAACTATATTTTTGAAACTGATCACATATATGCCATAAATTCGTGATATAAATATATCTATATATATATAGTACAATACAAATTTTGGTTTCGTAATTTTAAAAGTGAATCTCGCTGTTATATGCTTGGATTCATCTTTGCATGCCTTTATATGGTTGAATTGTGCTTCAAGATTCCATGGTATTTTTACTTTCTATGAAAATAAACGATCAAAATTTCCTTGAAAAATCATGCTTTAATTTTATTCAAACACAAAACAATTATTCTTCTAATTTCCTACTTGCCATATTTTCTATCATAATTTTTTGATGACCTCAGTTTTGAAGTATAGCATTATTACTTGATTATTTCTATTTCTATCTCTATTTATTATTGCGCTATATCTCAGCACATATCGCAAATACTTTCCGATTTTGTACTGTAAAAACAGTAACAAATTACCCAGCATCTTTGCTACCAAAGATGCAAAGTTTTATTGGAAAATTTATTTTTTATAAATTAGCAATTTTCTAGGTCGAAACCGTTTTGTTTGTAGTAATGAGAATAACAAATAGAGTTTCTAAGAGACGTTTAAAATTTGTGTAGTGGTATTTTGACTCTCTCCATCATATACTTTAAGAGGAATTGATTACAAATATCACAATATATGTATTAATAAAGAGGAAAGCGCTAAATTATAATCTGATCTGTAATTCAAACTGATCAGAATTAAAACTGATCTGTAATTCAAACTGATCAAGAAGCAGTAATTAAAACTGATTGAAACTGATTAAGATGAAAGAAATTATATTGTAAAAACTTAATAATGAGCAAAAAAAATTAACATTGGTCAATATAATATTCGTAACTTTCATTTGTTTAATCTAACAAAGTAAAGCAAATTTTTGGTACCATATTAGAGATATTATTGCTCTTGCCTAGTCACTCTTTAACATCAGTAAGTTAAAAAGTCGTAATGAAAAGACGATAGAAAAATACCCCTGGAAGGTGTTGATTCCGTCGAGTAATCGCTGTGCTTCTGAAAACGAACAGTAAAAATGGATTTGCGAGGCACTGTCGTCATTCTTTCTGCCATTAATATATTTATATTTGGCGCTTAGCAGCAACGAATAATCATTAAATAACATGCTCAGAAATGAATTTTAAGATTACTTGCATATTTATGGATTAAAAGCAAGAAAAAAATGCAAGTGTTTGATTGGAAAAATGAATTATGTCAAATTTTAAAGTTCCCTGAGGGTGTTTCTCTTCAAAAAAAATAATTTTTTTGCAATTTCAATAGAGAAAAAGTATTGTATAGCATTGTACCGTAAATATTTCAATGAAATAAGTGATTTGATTAATTTGATTATTGATTGTAGCATACTGTAGCTAGATCAAAATGGTAACATACTAATTACAGCAAACACAAATTAAACATTGAATATATATTAATTAATATCATGTGCATGATAAAAATCAAAAAAAAAAACCTCAGAAAATGTGTCTTGAGACGGATGTCTAAAACGATGCAGTGATTGCATTACTCGAAATGCTGATGTCCACTTTCCACGTACTCGTTTAGCTCGCCCTGAGGACGAAGATGTAGCGACATTTGCTCCAGACGATGTCAGAGCAATATCCATTTGTTTATTTTAACTAAAAAAATAAATGTGATCACAGAAAGATACAAATTACTGAAACAACAAAAGCAAACATTGTAGTCAACAAGCAGGCTAGAAAATACATTTGATTAATTGATGAGAATATGCCAAAAATAAGATAAATTGTGGCGTTTTTATTACATTTTGAAACTAATTTTTATGTCAAGTAATTTTAGTCAAATTGTATTTAATAAAAAAATCCGCTAAATTTAATGAACGTTATGAATAATTGCTATGTAATAAAAGTAATAGCAAAGTTTAAGAAGTAATTATGTAATTAACACTTAATAATGAAATTTAAAAAAAGTAATATCAAAAGGTTGATGATGAAGAGATTAATAAAAAGTTTTTTCAAAATTTTACGTGATTGTAAAATTACGATCCAAGCAATTTAAGAATCCGGATAAAAGTGCTGCAGAGAACTAAGAATAATGAGCAAAGTTAATACTCTACTTTACGGTTATACCGTATTCAGACATTAGGATATTGAAAGTAGAGTATTAACTTTAACAGTCTGTAAATTTATCTTCTATTTTCATACAAACACAAATTATGTTTAAATTGACAGCTCAAATAATCAAATTAATGAGTTTATCATTGCTTCTAATAAACATTTATGTGTACTGTAATAGTAAAAAAATATTGGTAATGAGACTGAAACCGAAGTCTGAAGAACCACTCAAATATGACATTCCTTCGCTATATTCATGTTAAATGCAAGTTTTTTTTGCTGTAAAAATTAATTTTATTTTATGAGCTGTGTTTGTTTCCATTTAATATGTTCATTTTTTTATTTGAATGCATAATATGATGATTGAATTGTAATAAATTTTACGGTTTTAAACACCAATAAATAAAAACTTTTTTTGTATCAAATTTCATTACAATTTGATCTTTTAAGCAATTAACAAATAAAATAAGTATTGAATATTTTAAAAATATGCAATAGAACTAACTACAAATCACTGTTAATTCTAAATTTGCTAGTGATTACTTGCAAATACTCAAGCATAATATTTTCGTTGCCAGGGTGATAAAACTTCTCCTTGAAAAGACAAAGAACATTGGAATACTGATTAAAATACCCTGCTATTTTACGCCTTAACTCGAAAACAAGCTTGATAAATAGCAAGGTAATTTTACATAAGAGATTGAAGAAATAGTAACTTTGATTTATTTTAAACGAGCAAAATAACCTTGAAATTTATAGAAAAACAAATGCGTTTCAAAAAGTATTTTTAGTATAAGATAAAAAATTATGCGACAAAAAAATGCAGAATTAATACGTTTAATAACTTTTATTATTTAGATAATTATAATCAGTTTAAAAAATGGTGCACTAAGAGCCGTCAACCAGATTTTCACAACTAACATAAAAATGGTGTTCATTTTGTCATAAATATTGCTTTTTTTGCATTAAATGAATAATCATTATAAGTTGCTACTAGTATTAACAGCTTGTTTTTATCCGCTAAGATTTTTTAGGATCTTTTAAAAGCTTATGTGGTATTAATTGATTAAGATTATAAAAAATTTTTGTAGAATCATTTAGTGGACAAAATAATTCTACAGTTTAAGTACAATTTTATAAAAGTTTAAAAATCATCAAGTGCTTTTAAAAGATTTTAGAAACCAATAATAACTTATGCGACTAAAAAGAGTGGACTGAGTCATATTTTATAAGATATAAGTTGGATTATATCATGATTAACGAGGGGATCATTGTTTTTGAAGCCAAAAAATTTGTGCTTAAAAGGGAGAACTTGCTCGTTAATTATCGTGTTTGCTATTGCTAGAAATAAAAAATAAAAAATAAAACTAGCTCACCTCATTTCTGTTTAATGTTTTAATTATATTTGGTATCAAATAATAAAGAAACCATTTTGAATTAAAATGAAATATTACTTAGTGTGATATTTTGAAATTAAAATAGCACATAAAATTGAAAGGAATCTTCGTATGAATGTTTGCGATGATAAATTTATACAAAATGACTCCCATCAAATATAACTTTTGAAGAGTGTAAAGTTACACTTTTATTAAAATATGATAATAATTTCATTGAAAGGTTATCCAATAAGATATTCATTTAATTACTAGATTAAAGATAAGGACATAGGGCATAGACAGATATATAAATAGGTGGGTAGACAGATAGATAGATAGATAGATAGATCGATAGATAGATAGATTGATTGATTGACTGATTGATATGTACTTGATGATGATCACTGCTATAATGATATTCACTAGCATATAAAGTATATTTCCTTTTTATGCTCTACAGTAGCATTAAAAGACATGAATGCCAAGCAATTCTTCTAAATAAACAGTAACTTAGCAAAAAACAATAATTCTAAGGTGTTTTCTATTCCCATAATTAAGCAAATGATTTGCTTGTTTTTGCATCAATAACTTTCCACTTAATTTGTTACAAGCATCTATTCTAATTAATGCATCTAAAATGGTTGCTTAGCAAGAATTCTAAATAAATCACAAAGCTTTGCTGATTTGTGTCATCTTTTAATGCAAGCTAACATATTCAATTAGCATGTGAAAATGTCCACAAGAGGCAATTCAAAAATTATGCAAAAATAATCAATAAAGAATATTATCGCAAAAGTAAGTTGTTTAAAATCATGAGCCTTGTTCAAACTTGAAAATTTTGGATAAAAAACTAAAAATTATTAAGATTACGTCTTATGAAACTTTTGAATTCATAATCATTCAATTTAATAATAACACTTCAAAAAGACGCAAAGAGTTAAAATTGTGAATGAAATACAAAGTTAAGAACAACTCTTGAAGTATCGAGTAGATAAAAGTATACTGTTTCTTCGAAATTGGTACATTTCACACAAAAATTAGTTACGAATTCCAAAATTTTAACATTTACATTAATTTTATGCTTTAGGAAAGACTATCACTTTTATCTATTATTACATGTATAAAAAAAAAAATTAATGATAAGAAAAATTTGCTGAACTGTAAACTGTAATGTAATGAAAGTTTCGTTAGGGAATTGTTATATGACAAAGCACAAAACCAAATTGTGAGTTTGGTTGCTGTTAACATGTTTTGTGACAAATAAGTTGAAAAAATTAATATTTGTTTGAACTTTCACCAATTAACGCTGTATATTAAGAAAGTAGCTTAAATTGCTCCATTGTTAATGTATGTATGTTTTAACTCAAAAATATTTTGATTGTCAAATTTAGTCATATATAATTTAATACTATACAGAGGTAATTTTTTACACATCATTTTGCAATTTTCATAATATTCTCAAATAGCATAAAGTCCTGATCCTCTTAACGCTCATATTCCCCGAGGAAAGTGGATTAACTGTCTAGCAAAAAGATAAAAAAACCAAAGTTATTGAAAGACTTATTTGTTTTGCTAATTTTTCAATTTCGTATGAAATAAGTATGAATAGATTTTTTCTGCAATCTAAATAAGTCACACATCAAATTTTTATAATTATTTGAAAAAAGCTTGTTAAATGCATGAAACAATAACTTTTGAAATATTCTTAACTTACTTTTTACAACCGAAATTTTTCTCTAATCACCTAAATTGCCGAAAGCAACAGACATCTTTATTTTTGATTTTTTCACGAGCCATTTTTTCATAATAACCTTCTCAATCATGGTTTTATTACCATTTGGCAACAAAAAGCAATAAATGTTATTATAAAATATTTGAATAAATGATAACTTCCAGAAAAATTAAAATTAATCGACTCAGATTTCAAAAATTACCAAGCAAATGATAATAGAAGTTTTTTGTTAATTGCTTCCTATTCATTAAAAAACACATTCTAAGTACTAAATTAATTTCATTTGCTACATTCTTTTGCTTGAAATTTCAAGAAACCAGTTACTGAGATATAAAGTTTGTAAATGTCTTTGAAATGTTTCAATTAAAATAGCACTAAAATAAAAATAGGAACATAAGCATGTGCATGTGTTGTAAATTGCAGAAACAAATACTGCTATAAAATAAAAAATTGCACTAATTACGATTTACAAATCATTTTCGATCAAATAAACAGAAAATAATAACAACTTAAGTTCATTACTATTATCTTTTCTATTAAATCACCAAAAGCTCTATTTGACTCAAAATCAAATGACAACATGTAGTTCGTACTACTAGTGATAGGAATAAATAAGCAATCATTTCATTTTTGTTCAATTCATTTTATATTTTAAATAAACTGCAGTTGTAATTGTATAAATTGATGTAGTTTCAAACAAGTTATATATATATATGCAATTGTAGTATATCTTAATTAAGCTAAAGGACTAAAGGAAATTAACCGAACATTGCTGCAAATTAAATACCAAACCAAAAGGAAAGAATAATTTATCACATGCTTAATGTCATATATGCTATTGCCTCCATTGGAATGCTAGTTATTACATCACACTGCAACATTCATAACATCTGAACATAAAAAAATAATTAGGAGATCTTGTAATGAAATTATTTTTTCCTTGATTTATATACAATACTCTCGATATTTTTTGCAAAACAACTAAAAAAAAGGGTAGCATTAAAGTTGTAATCTGAAAACACTATTAATTTTATTTACGTCATTATTATTAACTAACAAAACTTCACATCAACTTCACAACAAAACTTCACATCAAGAATATCTAAAAACAATAAATTTCAAGTTAATTTTTATTTTAATTGATAAATAATGTTCTTTAATTCATTTAATGAAAAGAGGTGATAAGCCAAGATTATGAAAACGTTGAATTATTAGATAGCAATTTAATTATATAAAAAAATTTCAATAAATGTGCTAGTTCCACTGCTAGAACATTCAATACAAAACTAAAGATGATTATAGGTAGAAAAATTAAAAATTTCTGAAAGAAAATATCATTTTCAAAAATTTAAAAAATGAATGAAACAACTTTAGATGCAATATGCAACACTTGTTAACTTGTTATATGATATATTTTAAGTAAAATTGATCATTTTATCGTTTTTATTCTATCAGCAGATGAAAAATTGTGATGACTGAAAGCATTTTTATACTTCTAAATTTTTGATATAAAGGAAGGAAAAAGACGAAGCAGAAAGAAGCTTTTTAGGTTACTGCAAAGTTCTCAGCATTTGTAAAATGAAAACGAAATGATTTTATCTATGCTAACGAGTATGGTATACGAGAAATTTATTTTTTCCATCACTTTATGCTTAAATACTACACAGCAATCTTCATTATAAAATACATTAAAAAATTCAGAAGCATCGAAGATATTCATGTTTGCACTCATAGATATAAGTGCTAAATGTATTTTATGTGAAACATAATTTATTCATATTTAAAAATTACTTAAAAATCTTATTAATGCTAAACATCAATTAATGCATCAAAAAAGAAGTAAATTATCAAAATTTTAATATATCTTTAAATTGATAGATCATTTAAACTGAATTGTTACACTATTCTTGTGCTGCTTCTTTTCAATTCTAACTTATGTAAGTTAATCAAAAAGCTCTTTAAAAAAGAAAGATAACATTGAGCTGATAACTAATTTCAATTTCCGATTTTCGATTTACTCCACTTTGATAAAGTAATAAATCTGAAATGAGTCCAACATAAATATAACTGATTTACATTCCAAATTCCGTTTGCTTCAATTTTTTAATCACTAAGTTCTTCGCAGAAATCATTTTATTCATGAATACATTTGACTCCAACTTAAGCAAAGGTAGGTTGATAGAAAATATTTACAAACAAATAAGTTATTCATGAAATTAATTGACAAAACAGTAAGTAAAAATTGTCGATGTATAACAAAATTTATTCTTTTTACTATCATTGAAGCAAATATCTATATTAAAAGTGAATTTGAATGACTAATAAATGGATTTGTGCAAAATATGTCTCATGAAATATTACTTAAGCTACAAATTTTTGAGTACTTTTTGTATACGTTAAAAGGAGCGCAAATTTGAATGCATACTTCAAAAATTTTTTGAAATATAAAATTTTGTTAAAAAAATTTTTAGGAACTTTTCATTCCATTAAATTCAAATACTTGCAGACTATTAGTATGTCATTTTTTTTCTGCAAGACTTTATTGATTTCAAAATGAAATGATTATTCTAAGTAAAACCAACAAAATCAATATATTCTGAATTACGGATAAAACTGACAGTTATTTCCGACCTACTTCGATGATTATGCATAAAATAACTCTAACAAATATGATAAATAAACTTTAAGCACACTAAACGAAATTTCGTTTGCTACACAAAAAGGAATGAATAAATTTCGAATTATTCTTAAAAAAAGTCATTGTTTTGCAGCATGATGTATTACTCTAGCCATGAAAAATTTCCATCTACTTAAATTTAAATAAAGAGAATTATCGTCACTTTCAATGTCTGAATTAATAAAAATAATTTCTAACAAAAATACAGTAAGAATGAATGAGGACTATACTTGTATGAAAGATTTTTTACAAAATTAAGCCGAAAAGGTTTCTTTACTTAAAAAAATATATTTATTGTCTCTCATCAATTTGTTTGAAAAAGAATGATAGATTATTATAGTATCACACTTTCATACCAATTATTATGTGTATTTTTATTTACTTCTAAAAATCTTTCTTCTATATGTTTATAAAGTTGACATTTTCAGATTCTTTTCTTACAAAGAATGAGTAAATCCTAATTTCATTCAAACTATCTTTTCTATCAATAAAGAAATTACTTTCCACAATGAAAAGCATATATAAATCTTCATTTAATTTTGATTTCATCGTGTTTTCATTTCATTTCAATTCATTTCACTGCATATTAACGAAAGCAATAAATTAATAAAAACTGATAATGTAAGATCTATCTTACTTAATCTGCTACTTTTAATGAAATCCAATTATATTTTAATGCAATATGCAAATTTGAAAATGCAATAATAATTTTAAAAACTAATGAAGTTGTAATTTTACAAGTTACAAAGTAAATGTGTTCATATAATTTTTGATACATTAATCTTTTCTTTTTTCACCATCATTATCACCTTTTAATAATGCTTTTACATCCAATTTCCATCCTCAATCTTGATTGCGTTTTGAATAACTTACAGCTTAATACGAAATTCCCGCTTATCTTTTTTTCTTGTAAAAAAATGAACTTTTTCATACGAAAGCATTTCAAGTGTATGCCTCATTTTTGCTTTAAATAATATGCTTCCTTCAATTTTTTTCCTTTTCTATTTTGAAAATCTGCAATTTTTGTTTGTTTATTTATCTTTTTTTTTTCTTCTTAATTTTTTTTTTCAAAAAATAATACTAATTACAATTCATCATTATGGTGCTTCTAATATTCTTAGTTTTTTCAACATTTCAACTTCAATAATTCCATAATTAATTGGTATGATTTTTCGATCTTTGAAGCAAATTTCGGTTTTGCCACCTTTTTGAAAAATATTACCAAGCACTGCTTCCGGTAACAAACCCATTTTTCAAAATTTAAATGAATTTTGATGTCTTTGATTGGTATTTTTATCATCAAAGTTTAAATTTATGATCCAAAGTGGTGAACATTTGTGATCCAAAGTAGTGAACACACGCAACAACGTTTGTTCTAAAAATCTATGCTTTTAAGAAAAAAATTTTCCATCAAAAAAAAAAACTGGTTGCCAGCTAATTAAAAGTAAATTTCCTTTTTTATACGAATAGCATAAAAATGAAGCAAAAAGTAAAGCAATTAATCAAATATTTAGACTATAAAGCAATTCAGCAGTGTCACATAGCATCGAGCGGTTATATTTTAATCATCATTTTCGTCAGTAACACCACGATAGTTACAAAAATATTTCTTGCAAAAAACTTTTACTTGAGAATGAATATATGCAACCAGCGAACAAAAATGAGTGTAAATGGCAAAGTCATCACAATAATGATCATGTTAAAAGAAATACCACATTTTTAACATTAAAAATACGAAATTGGAATACCACTTACAAACTCTATATTGACTTTTCACATCATAGCATTACTACAGAGGAACAGAAGAGCAATAAATGCCTTTGCAATCACATTTTCAGTATGGATAGTGATAAAAACTTCATAATCTGAATGTGAAGTTGGCCATATACATGAATACGTCTATTCCTCTAATCAATAAAAAGACTTGGAAGCTCACCAAATTCAAACAGCATATTTATAATTTCATTTGGTAACAAATGAATAAATAAATTTGAGTAAATTTTTTATGATTACGTAAAACGTTTCCTTAGTTCAATGCATACTAAAAAATGGTGTGGTGCTGCTATTCACTGATATAAAACATTAAAAAATATCACCTTTTATTAAGAATTTTAGTTGAATTTTTGAATAAAAGATGGTATTTTGAATTTATAATGGCTTCCGAAAACTAGTATCTTGAAAGAAGTTTTGACTCTTAAGGTTAATGCAAAAAGCAACAACGTCAAGATAAAAAACTAATTAAGAATTTTCTAATTTAAACTATTTATGAAAAATTTTTGTTTTCTTTCAATTAGTGCACTGATGTATTCTTGTTGCCTTATGTAAATAATTGCAATTAAACAAGGAGTAGATCTAACTTTCTTAGTCTTGTTACGAGAGTAGAATTTATTTATGTTCTGATGGTACGAGTTAGTTAATTAAGAATTTTTGTTTAAAAATTCTGATTGTACCAACTGACTCAGTGTTTTATTCAATGCATAAAAATCAGCTGTTTTTCGTGATATTGTTCAGTTGATAGAGTTAAAAATTGATAGTTAAATGAAGCGTGGTTTTAACTTGGATAAACTAATACATCGAGAATAGAGCTACATTTAGTTTGTTTTTTTAGTAAACAACTACTCAAACATAATGTTTTTTTTTATTTTTAAAGTATTTAAAGTGCAACTAATGAAATCATAAAACTTCATAAGCAATTAAATCTTTTCTGAATACTTTCCATTAGTTTCAATATTTGCAGTTAATAATTTTGCAAAATCATATTCAAATATTCTCATTCATTAGTCTAAAAAATCTGAATATGTAAAATGGTTGGATATTGTGATTAATCATCCATGACTCATAACAGATATCAAAAGCTGAGAAGTTTAACTGCTTTTTTTTTCATTCTTACAATCAGGGCAAACACATTTTAAATTAAGAAATCCATGTGAAACAAGCTAAAACATCAAGTGCAAAGTGAAACATTCTAATAAAGAATGATTTGAAAGTGTTAAAAATTAGAAAAGACTTTGATAAAAGTTATTTAGTTTTGGCACTGCTTTCCTCATACCTCTCAAATCTTTTCACAATCATTTTCTGAAATGATATGAGAGTATACACTTCTGACAAAATTTCTGCTATTCACAAAAACAAAAATAAAAGATTGTTCTTATTTTTTTCAAAGAATTACTTCGCAATTAGTAAGCAGTATTTTTCAAAATGTTGGACAAACAATAGTAATTCTTCAGTTTGATTTTTGCTAAAACGCATTTTCTCACAGCTGGAAAAGTCCAAGAAAATGGCTCAAACTAAATAATTTCAAAATGAATAAGTTCTGTTATAAGTGTTCCTTAAATTTTCAAATTTTTTAAAGCACAACAGTGTAATTTCCATGTGATATATGCTAGCTGTAACAAATTTCTAATTTTTTTTTTGATTGCAGTAAAATGTTGTTGCCTAATTTCTGAATCTGATAAAATAAAGAGCGCAAGAATATTGCTACACACTTTGTTTAACATCAAAGTTTGTCTCATAGAATTAAAGCAATATATTACTTAATAATAGCAACATAACTTATTTGCATAATTTCATATATTATATCTAATTTGAACGGTTAAAATGTCTCTTTTTTTCAGTACTAACAATCATTTATTTGTATATTTAAGTTAAAATCAATCTAATGATTTATATTTATGATTTCACACTAAGCTGACAGCATCACACGAAAAATTAGAAAGACAAAAAGCGATAAATTTGAAAAAATGATTTTGAAATAAACTTGGAGAATGAAATCTTTACATCACTTTCATAAACCAAACACATCAGTAAATTATTTCTAGGGCTAAGAAATGACATAATTTGATTTTCTTGTTTCTTACTGTCTTTCAGCATATTTAACTCAAACATTTACCGATTACTTTTGCTTCTATCTTCTAGTCATTCCAAAAAAATCATTTCCAAATGCTATGATATTGTTCAACACGTATGTGACATTCATACATGATAAATGGAAGTTAAAATACATATTTACTTGGTTTTAGATATCGATAATGAATATACATTTATTTATCCCTTTTGCTCAACAATAAAAAATTTTTTGCTGCGTACAAAATTGCTGCCATTAAATTGTATGAAACAAATAGATCAAAGGAATTTGCTTGAAATATTACTTTTGCATGGAACTCATTATTTATGAGCATTTTTTATGGTAAATATTAACATTTCATTTATCTATTTTCTATTTATAATATCATGAATGCTGCAATGATTGCTTAAAGTTTACCTTATTTAATATTAATCTGCGATCAATTATTAAAAAATTATGATTAGCTTTTTTCAGGCTTTTTTATTGCTTTGAAGAAATGTAAACCCGGCAGCATATGCGTCAATTTTTTTCATACCTAACGGCGCTTTTTTGGTCAATTAAAATATAATTATTGTCTTAAAAAAATGAGTGCTTTTACATGAAATTAACTCTAACTCAGTTTGTTTCCAATAATCAAAGACTAAAAAAAAGTAAGCACTTTTATTATTCATTCTTATGATTAAGTCAATTCAAGTATAAAAGGATAATTCGGTGCCAAATCAATTTCAAGCAGTTTTGTTTTCCAAAAAAAATAAAAAGCTGAATACATAAATTATAAATATGGTGGATGTACAGAAAAAAAGTCATAAATATTTAAAACTGAGAAAGTGATGCAGATAGCACCATTTTACGAACATAAAATTTCGGAAATATAAAGTTTGAAAAATTTTTCATGCAGAATTTGGTAGACTAAAAAATTCTAGTGCTCATATTTCATGCAGCATTTAGAATGTGAAAAATGATGCGCTGCGTAGGGAAGGTGAAGAACAAAAGTAGCGCATTAAATTTTATGATGAAAAAATTATATTTGTCTGACATTGAGAGGACTGAAAAGTAATATGAGAGTGCTGTTTTTTCGTTCATTAATTTGATGATTTTTTTCTGATTGGCACGATTGCTGAAAAACAAACATTTTGAGCGTTTGTGGTAGTTTCATATTTTACAACTTATTTTTAATTTTTGAATTTAATATTTCAAGTAGAAAACATTAAATATGAGAATGTTAACATCAAACTTTATCACTTTAATGACTTGAGCTCATTTCTAATAAAACTGTAAAATTTGTATTCATTTGCTACGCATGATAGGCAAGTAATGTTATTTAATGTACGAATCAATTATTATGTGATATGTTCTTTTCAATCAAAATTGATACATTCCACGACTTTCAGTTCGCTAATGTTCAAGTATGAAAGCATAAGAATTCTAGTTAATAATTTGGTAAACAATCAACTCAATAATGGATTTCAAGTGTTGTTTTGGGTAACAAGACAAACCAGTAAGAAAATGTTTGAAGTAATGAAATGCACATTTGGAAAGGAAAAATGCACAGTTGATGAATACAAAGGACTGAGAAAAAATATTAAAAATGAACTTTAACTTAACGACAAATGAAAGAAACTAACAAATTGATGGGGTATGCATAATATTATACAGTAATTCGTAGGTCATGAGATAATGGATATATTAAGAAAATATATACAAATATTAATATCAGAAATTAACAGCTTTCCTTTCTTTTTTTCAACGGAAAAAATATAAAAAATGTTCAAGTTTAAATTATCTCAGAAGATCTAATAATAAACAAAAGTAGTAGATGTAAATAGAAAAACCAAACACACATGTAATGTAGCGATCTACTTTTCATTTGAACGCCGTAATTTAATAACCTAATAGAGTTAATGCCTGAACTTTCACAATAAAAAGAAATTACTTTCAGTTTGTAAAACTAAAAGTTTAAAATGATAACTTTTTCACTGATTTTCAAGTTTATCAATCTTGTCTTATATTATCAGCACAAATGATTTCAGAACTCAGACTTTTGTTTAAAATTCAGAGTTCGCAAATTAACTTGACCTAATGTGTTTTAGTCATACTATTTTGGCAAGCAAGAGCTGAAATTCAAAAAACTAAAGAATTAGTGTAACCATAAATTGCTGTTTTTGCTTGAAATTAAATATATGATCTGAAAAGGAACAGAAAGATAACTGGTCAACAGTTACTTAACAGATTATGAATTTCGAAGTTTTTTCTTTGACGAACTTCTACATTAAACAGAATCTCAAAGGATTTGAAGCCGTATTATTGATAATATTGTTAAACAGTAATTAATTAGTACCGCATGTTTTGATTTTATGAAATCGTTGCCTAGTTACTGGCTTTTTATTAAGGTGCAAAAAATTAGCTAATAACAATAAAACGTAGAAAAACTGAAAATAAAATTTTTTGCACATGCTTCTCTTACGTTAGTGATTTTATTTAATTACGAAAACTCTAAATTTTGATTCTATCTTAATTCACAAATCACTCTCATGAATATGGCCCATCAACGTTGCCTACAACTTCAACTTCATCAACGTAGTCAATTACCACTTTTTAAAATTAATATTGCGAAGAAGGTTTTCACTGCTTTATTTACTATTTATTAAATTGCAAAAGAAAGATGCTAAATGATTTATTTGTACAAAAGTGAAAGTTTTGTCTTGAATGCATACGTACTACTTTCGTATAATTAATAATTAACCGAGTTAAAAAGGTAATTAGTCATTACATTTCTGGATGAATCACAGAATTGAGAATGTCAAAATACTATGCAAATGATATTAACTATTTAAAAAACAAATAAAATAACAAGCATTTTATTGAAAGATCAGACAAATGTTGATGATTTGTGAAAACAAACGAAAAACAGCTAATAATGAAGTAATGCATAGAAATGTTGCAATCATTGCTAGCATGGAGAAAAGCTTTAAGTATGTATGCAAATGAAATGAGAAACGAATATGGAACGAACATTTGAATAAATAAATTATTAGCTGC
>UYYF01004530.1:0-46890 GCA_900618365.1 Thelazia callipaeda
TTTTTTTTGTTAAAAAACACACAGTAATGGACTGAATCAAATTTGATGAATTAAAGTTTTATTCATTATCAATATTATATTAAGTGAGTTAATAAATAAATATAATCTATATTCGATTTCATGAAATTGATAACATAGTTTTTCTAATAAATGATATAGAATATCAGTTTTAGACAAAACTACTAATTTTGCAAAAATTTGAATATATTTTTTATTGTAGCCAAAAATGTTTCGAATAATTTGTGCAATTTTGATACCAAACTTATCAGTCAATCATAATTTCTTGCCAGTGATGATAATTAATATTTATTGCCACTTAGAAAATGTTTCTAACTCTAATAAAGTTTAATTATTAATCAGATATCACTGATGACTGATTGCCACAGATTAATCTGATAAACTTTAATCAATTTGAGCAAAAAAATCAATCAAAGCTGACAAACTTTAATGCTCAAAAAATATAATTTTAATTCTCTTAATTTACTTATCAAATTTAGAATAAATGAAAAATTTATGCATGATAATAAAAGATGAAAACATTTTCAAAAGATCATAAAATTAAAATAATTGAATATTTGCGGTCTTTTTTTCCATGTAGTCAAAAAATGATATTCTATCAGTAATATCTGTCAGTTGTTTTAATTCTTAAATAATTACTACAGATTAATAATCGTAAATAATGCAAAGAAACGAATTTAATGCATGTTTTAATTATTAAATAAAATGACATGCCTTTGCGGTAAGTACTTGAGTTATTTGGCGGTCGCTATATTTTATGCAAATTAATTTTATATTTATGCAAATTAGTTCATAGAAAGCAACTGTTTTTGGATTTTTACAATAAATTGTTAGAATAAAATACATAATATCAATGAATAACTTTTTTGTAGTACCGACATGGCGTAGAAATCGCTTAACTGTTCTTTAATTAAATTAACGATAAGATCTTTTTATTTTAAGATAGTTTTATGCATAAAATCTTTAATGATTTCGCTTTTATTTATTTTGCATTTGTTTTATTCAATTAATTTATTTATTTCAATTTGCCTATGCAATAATGTTAATTTAGCATAGATATTCATTGTAATATATTAGAAAATTAGCATTTTATGCTTATAATTTGTTTGATTTTACTAATTTCAGTACAGTTTGTGATTAAGTATAAATTCACAATTTTTTTTGAGTACGAATTATTATTTTTGGTCTTTTAATTTGTCTACGCTTACTTTTTTTCACTTTTGCGCCTTCCTTACTTGATTGCATTTATCTGATATAAATATGCTGCTAAAATCCATTTCAATTCTTAAATTGTCTGAGATTTGTCAGCAAAAATAGTTTGGATTAAAATCTTATTCTTATTTTCACAGATTTTTCATTAAGGAAATTAAAAAAAAATAATGTATCAAAATAAATAATAACTATGTTGTGAAAAAAGGTATATCACTATAATTAATATGTTTCATTCAGCATTTCAATAATAATAATAATAGTAATAATAATAATAATAATAATAAATTACTCGACAAGATGGTGAACATTAAAATAATATATAAGCAGCAATTACAAATGCTCTACCAAAAGATAAAATACATGCAATGAAATTAATAGTGATAGTTCTAGTATTAGAGATAACGTTGGTTGTAATGATTATTGTAAAATGATAATAACTGTGATAATATAATCATGTAGATAGAAAGTATGAAAATTCATTTTTTCTGTTTATTTTAGGTAGTAAATAAATCCAGCAGAAGGCAGTTTATGTTTGAGTATTTTCAAAATGTGTAATATGCATAAATGTCTTTTGATTAGATAATCATTGATGCTTAATGCTTGCTGAGTTCATTGTCTTGATAAATGAATGTGAGTAAACGTAGTAGAATATATTTGTGATGCAACAAGGAAGTGCCACCGGGATCGGTCATCTCTCGGGAAGTATCGGGAGCTGCTCCCTGAGCAGCGGGGGGTCTCATCACTTTGCTAAGCAACCAGAACTAACTGCACTTAAATTAAACCGAATACACAGTTCAGTTATTCATGCAATATCTACCAGATGCTATTATCTCTCACTCAAATTATAATCACTATATTTATTCACATTTTTTGTCATAATCTTCATTGTTATCCATAGTCACATTACTCTACATTATGCTAATTTATCAGATGCATTTGAAAAAGTTTGCATTATTATATCACTCAATTTACCAATTTATCATTTGAAGCAAACACAAAAATTTTCGATGAATTCTAAATATAACTGCCAACACGAAAAACCTCTAAATATTCAAATTAAAACCTAAATATTTAAAATATATTTAAATGCGAAAATAAAATCTAAAAATTTGTTATGACACTGTAATAATCAAGTTTGCATTTGCTTAGATATGTAAATGCGTTAACTTTCACATCTGATAAGGTAAGGATACTAGGGTACTACTCAGTCAGCGAATAAATATCAAAAGATATTTTGCTGAAAATATGCAAATATTTGATATCTATTCGCACTGTTATAGTAATTACAAAAAATACAAATAATTAATTATTAAGCATTTTAAAAAAGCAAAACTCGTTTCAGTGCTAATATTTTCGCAAATTAAATGTAAAACTCAAATATTTAGCTCCAAATTGGCATAATTTTCAGTATTTAATAACAACCCTGTGTATAATTATACTCATTCTCTCATATGTAAAAGTGTTTTCAATAAAATACAAAGTTTGAATATTTAAATAGCAACAATATAAAAGCATACGAATTTTGAATATTTAATTTATAGCTCTAAAATTGAATACAATTTGAGTTTTCGTATATTTGAGCAAATGTAATAATTATTTTCGTCTAAAATAATGATTATTTTAAAGTGATTGCAGAGTGAGCAATCGTAAATCATCTGCTGCTGGAATGTAAGAACGATTGCAGAATACAAAACGTCAACTCTCGAGAAGATAATAAAGACAGTAATGATTATTTAGCGGATTGATGCTTATCTTTACTACTTTCTGTACTGCTATGATAGAGATAACTTTGACCAGTCTTAATTATAAATTTAGTTTGTCTTATTTTTAGTTTGTGCATAAAAAATATATCAATCATTAGAATCAGTTAATTATTATTTGAATTATACGATTCACTGATTTGAAGTTCGATGAATACTTTAATGATTGTTGTGTGATTAGTAATTTTCGTTAGTAATTAAGATTGAATCATTAATGCTTGGTACAAAATAATTATGACAAAGATGAATTATAATTTTACACTGTGCAAATTTTATTAAGTTTTATTCTACAAATTGTTTTTGCATAAATAACACTTTTACAATTCATTTAATAATATTTTTTATTTATTTGATAATATTTTCATGTGGATTTATATATATTTATGCAGAATTATATTTTGGTGCTAGTTTAATTTTGTAATGAGTAAAGGTTATGACAAATATAAATGAAAGGTTAAGGGTTAAATTGCAATAATAAGTTATCAGTGTAAATGACCTTCAACGTAAAGTATGAAAAGAGTTAGTGATCGTAAAAATTTCTTCGATAAATCTCGCTGTAAACAGAAACATGAAGAAGCGCACACCTGTGCAGCTGCCCATTATCGTCATGGGAAATCAGCGGTGTTGCACTTGACTTCAACCTCAAATTTGCATATCATTTCATCAAGAATTTTCATGGGAAAGATGATTTTTGAATTGTTGTGAAGGCAAATTAATTGTTCATTTCTATCATATTTTTATTGCAATTGACTGAAGAATTTCAAGCAACCATTTTAATGATTTATTTATTTATTTATTTATTAAACAAATTTAATTCATCTCTTATTGTACGTAAATAAATAATCATTTGAAAATATAATATAATAACTTACAAAATTATATATAAATAATTAATTGCTACAACTGATTCCGTAGCCTGCTATTAAAATTATAATTTTGTAAAAGTTTGCAAGTTGAAAAATGTCTTTTCGTAAAAGTCTTTGGTCTCTCTTTAATTCTCTTTAAGTTATGTTTCTTGAATTGAATTTTGTGATTGAAACAAAAACATCTGCAAGAATGTATTTTTAAGTAATGAAGCATAAAAGATGAATTTTTGTTAGCACAGTAATAGAAAGTTAAGCATTCCATTAATTGTTAAATTAGCATACAAAAGTAAAAACTATTGAGGAAAGGTCATCATGGGTCAAGAAAACCTTTCCGCATCAGATTTCGACCGCTTTGTTGACATTTCTCAGACAAATGAAGCTCATAAGAAGCTTTTGTCCAGAAGTAATAAAAGATTCACATTTGAAGTGTTTCGGGAAAGTCATTTTATAAACTTCAACGACAGAATCCTTCCATTTTTCACCTTTTCTAAATATTTACACTCAGTGCACTGAAGTGTGCATACAAAAGTAATACCTTAACATTAAAATATTCATACAGCTAAACTAATAAACTTTGGCTAACTTTAACTGTCAACGGATCATATTCAGTTTGATATTTTGGTCAGAAAATAATTATTTCAGAAAGAAAATTTTTATAACAATTTAAGGACTCAAAATATGAGCTACCTTTTATATTTAATGGAGTTATTAATTGAAGGTGAAAGTAATTTTTGTGGAATATATATGGTTGTCCTTGAACTCAAGCAGTCAGTCATAATTAATATCAGTGATTGTACTCGATATTAGTACGGTATTAGTAAGTAAGTTCCCGCAGATTTTACCTAAATAGTCTATAATTATCATCAACTTTTTTTGCAATCTTAGATTTAGACGAAGAAAAAGAAATATAATAATGATAGGTAGACTTGAGCAAACGAAATCTGATAATATTCATCTAATTTGCATATTTTTTTAATGCCAAAAATTGTACAAATCAGCAATAATAGCGATTATTTTTACAATTACATTCAGAAAAGATAAACACTTCTTAAAAAATAATTAAAAGTAAATTCTGATCAACACATTGTCATTTTTACAAGAATAATTGTAGCAATTAATATTTAAATGCACTGTAAAAACTAATTTAGAATTGGTTACAAAACTTCAAATTTTCGGATTTGAATTTGAATTTCTTGTAATTCTCGAATACATTCATATTATATAAATCAAAAAACTGTAATCAAATAATGAAAATAAATGTAGAAATTAATAAAAGTTTGAGTTGCTGAACTGATTCAAACTGCGTATATTATTTTATCTTCAGTATCAATCTTCGCATAAAAATGTATTTGCATTCGTAATTTAACCTTGAGCTTGCAGACAGCTTTCTTATCTATCATTTTGTAACTTTTCAATGACAAAAAACTTACTACAGTATTACAAAATTCCTTTAATTTCCACACGTACAGTCAGTCAGGGTCATTCGTAATAAGTCAATGAAGCGTATAAAAAAAGTATTACTTTTGAAAAAAGGTTAAAAATAAGTGAATGAATGAGTTGTACTATTTGCATGCATGGCTGCATAATGCTTGATTTTTGTAATGGCCGAAAAGTTGAATACATTAAAAGTAATTATTGTAAAAAACGTCAACGTAGAAGGTCATCATGCAAATAATTCATCCACCTATAATTGCGCACTTTTTTACTTAAACTCATACGGAAACAAATATTTTCACTATTATTCCAGTGATAGATGACGAAAATTTCACTTTTTGCAACGTATTAACGAAGGAAAACAATAAGTTTGAAAATTTTATAAAATTTGAACATTGCATATAAATAAATGCTTAGATTGGTGCTAATATTTTGAATGTTAAGACCGAAATAATAGTTTTTGCTATGGAAGGATAAACATGTCAGCAAATAATTGAATCTATATTGTTATAACAAGAATTTTAGGTTGATATGTTTTTTATAATGTTTTTATGATTATTATATATGCATATAAAAAGGACGAGATAGTTTGAGGATGCTTGGATATGCATTACGGATTAACGCAAATTGAGAAAAGCCAATAAAGATTTAACTGAGTAAAGGTAATCGGGTCACTTTTGACAAGGTCACCGCAAATCCGATATTCAAATATGACTAGCCGACAACAACTGCAAGCCATCACTTTTACCAAAAACACATCGAAATCACCAAAATTATTAACTGATTTCATTGTTTAAAATTTACGATAATATTTTAATTTCAAACTTAGCCAACTGTGATTATTTGAAAAAAGTGATAAAAGAGGTAAGTTTTACTTTTTTCACTCAAACTCAATGCACACAAAAGTCAAATTTAAACAAACTTACTAACAGTATATTTAATTTTAAAATTCAAAAGGCATACTGAAATTTTCAAAAATTGCAAGAGTATATACTTTTTGATTAGTAGTATCTCAATAATATTCATAATAGACAAATTATTTTTTAAAAATATAGTCTAACTATTTAAAGATAGAAATAGTAATATGAAAAGTTGTCATGATATCTGTCAAAATTATCCTGATCGTATTGTGTGGCAATGCACAATACTACAGAACTGATAACTTTTTGTTTCAGTTTTGATTAAGAATACAGCAATATTTACCTTTGTAAATAATCTTGAAGATATTTCATTTAAATTATTAATTTATATGTACTGAGTCATTCAGTTACAAGTTATCTATATGAGTTACAAGTTATTTATAAAAATTTATATTTCGCATACTTTGAGATTAATCATTAATCAAATGCACTGAATATAGTTACCATTTTTTGAATAGTATTAACAGAATACATCAGTGAACTATATCAATGGACGTCATCACCTATATTACTGAGCATTATCATTATTCTGAGCATTATCATTATGATGTGTGATAATCATCTTCTAATTAGTAAAAATCACTTGATAATGTTGGCAATAAATTTAAACAGTCTAAAGTAATTCTTCTAAATGCTCGATAAATGATTATAATTACAAAATTTTATGGTAGAAAATAAAATTACTATTCACACTTATTTACAGCTGCAACTTTTGTATAACTTTTGAAGTTTAATATAAATTGAATTATAGTTATTTATTGAGTAATTTTATAGAATCAATACACATTTAATACAAGTACTTACAATTTTCATACTATTATATTTTAAGAGCTATTTATTAGCAGTTATAATATTGCAGTCTAATTTGAATAATACTCAAATAATTATTTAAAGCAAAATAAGCAAAATTAAAATATTTACTTGGCTTTACTTGATAACAAACTCACTAATGAGGGAAGTGAGCCTTTGCTAATTACTATTTTTCATTGCTAGGCTAGTCTCTAATTGAAATGAAGAAGAATTTTTCTGATTATTAAAACTAATAACCTTTACTTAAAAACGTTACTCGGCACAATCGTTTCACATTTTCTGTCAATTTTTTTATCCACTCAGAATCTCAGTAATTTACTATGATCCATAAAATCTCAGTAATTTACTATGGTCCACAGAATCTCAATAATTTACTATGATCCATAAAATCTTAATAATTTACTATGTAATGTTTGAAAAGATTAATTACTGTTTGTGCAGATTTAAAATATTTTTACTTACTTTATATAATGCTTTTAGCTATTTTTGTACTTGAAATCTGTAATGAGTTATTGTAAATTAGTTAGAATGAATTTTTTATGCTAATAATAATAATTTTAAATTTGTGTAGCTCACTTTTTTCATAAACTTGGCGTAGTTATATCTATTAAGTAATATTGCTGAGAAAATGAACATAGAAAAATAGCATTTAATTTGGAGCTTAAACTTTTTATCCATCAGTTGATAAGAAAGTAACAAAAGTTTGCATATATGATCATGGAAATTAATTGATTCTTTCTTAGGGATTTCCAAAGGCAAAATAGATCAAATGTTCTACAACTACTGGAACATGCTGTTTGCCAAATTTGACCATTATGCTTGCTAAAACTTTCAAGAATGCTCGAATAAAATTAATAAAAAATTCGACTTAATCAAGCTGGCTAACAAGTATAATCACTTATTGATAGGTCTAAAGTTTACTGATAAGATAAAATCAAAAATAGTACGCATGCATAAGTTTGAAATTTGTTTTGGATAGAAAAAATTTAATTTTCAGGGCCTACAATTTAATTTTAATAATGAAAGTGCGTATGATAGCTTTTTGCATTACATTCGTACTGATAGCTAATGCTATCAAAATTGGTATATTGGAAAAAGAGCTCAAACTTGTGGAATTATGCAAAATTGCAATAAACGATGCTCAAAATATGAATCAATGCACTTCTGAAAATATTCAGTACGCTTAATTTGCATATTATTAATGCATGCAAAATTAGTTTTAATAAAAACTTTAAAACTTATCAACTGCAGTAAAATAAATAATATCTTAAATCCTTTTCAATTTATTCAAACTTCTAGTGCTAAAAATTTAATATGATGATTAGAAGTTAGAATAAATCTTCGTAAAAATTGCATGTCAGATAAAAACTAATCTCAAGGAAGAAAGCGCATAACTCGAGCATTAAAAGTTTGTGATTAAAATATTTATCAATATTATCAGTAAAATATTATTAAAATATTATTATCAGTACTTTAATTATAAACATTAAAAGTTTATGTTTATAATTAAAGCATTGTGATGACATTTTGAATACGTTATTTTTCAAAAATATCCTCCGAAGTTTTTGTCAAATTTGCATAATGTCATAATAATGATTGGTTTTTGCATAATTTAGGATATTGAATTCTACAGCATGCCTTGTTGATCGGGCAAAAGGCATTGTCAGTGCGGTTTCATTTCACTTCCAAGATGAAGTTGAGGTAGCTTTTTCTGACAAAAATTATTCCGTAAGTAAAAAATTGAACGAATCAATATTTTTCAGAAGTCGATAGGAAAGTATTTAAAATAGCTACATTAAGCATTATGATTAAGCGTCATGGTTGAATAATTGCATTCTTGAAGGCTTTCATTAATTCTCGATGCAAAAATGAAATGTTGGATATTGCTAGCTTAGCTCGTTACTGGAATTCACCAGTAATTTCTCGAACTATTTCAAATCCTCAAATCAAAAATAATACTTTGTATCCAACAGTAGTTCATTTGGGCTTAACATCCGCTATCGATTTCACGTACGCCATCAAGTATTTAGCTGATTATATGAATATCAGTTCGGTAAATAATTTTAATTTTCAAAAAATTAAATGATTATTTTTCTAGACTTTTGGGATAAATTATTTTATATAAGCATTTGTAATTTACACTCTTCACAGTGACAAAAATTGAAGTGCAAATTTAGTTGTAAGTGAATAATAATCTAATCTTTATTGAAAATAAAAAATTTTTAAACTTTAAAAGTAATCAGAAATAATTATATTGAGATAATTTTCTAACCCGACTGTGTTATACATATGCAAATTTAGTAGTGATTCGCAAATTCCCTCGTATTAAAAATTTATTTATTACACTGAATAATGATTAGTTTGATTTCAGTCTTATTCACGTAAGCTTATTATTATTTGATACCTTTATTAAGGCCAATATTAAAATATAATTAATCCTTTTTGCAGATTGTTTTGGTAAGCGGAGAAAAGCGTAAGAACCTTGAATATTCAATTGTTGCTGGAATGAAACTTGTAGCACAGCAACAGAATTTATTTCGCATAGAAAAACACATTATGATTGCAGAATCATCAATCACAAAAAGAAAACATTTATCCGACAATTTGAAAACACCTTCAAAAAGTATGCATTTCACTTAAATTAAATTAAATTTAATTTAATTTAATTTAATTCAATTCAATTTTATTTTATTTTATTTTATTTCAATTCAATTATCATTTTGTTAACAATTTTGAGAGTAATTTTTAGTCTAAAATAGGTTGAAGAAGTAATAATTGCATGATAAAGTAAGTGATTATTTCAGTGATTGTAATTGGAAATGATTTTCTTCAGCCAGAAATAGTTCTGACTAAACTGAATGTTGCTGCATTAAGTCATCATCATTATCTGATCATTTTTGTATGCAATCAGATCAGCGAAAGTTGTACGATTCCAATCAAATACATTATTAGTAATGCAAAAATCATTGTTGTAAGTGTGTAAGATAAAGCTAAAATCATAATGATATTTGTTAATTACTAAAATTGTATTTTTTACAGTTTGAAAAATTTTTTTAAATTTGTATTTCACTTCAGTACATTTCACCTCGCTTTCTAAAGCATTAAAGGAGAAAATAATTGAAGACATTTTTAGCTTGCTCCAGTTGTGGAAGGACATGAAAAAATATTAAGCGAGTTAAGTAAACGAATGAATTTTGCTGTAAAACTGGTATGCATTACTACAAAACTAATTAAAATACAAAAACAAAGAAAATATTTCTTATTCTATTTATAATAAATATAATAATACTTAATCATGATAAAATATTATTACATTTGTTATGAATGGAAGAAAAAAATTGATAATCACAAGCACTGGTCTTATATTTATTATTGGATAAAATGTATATTATTTATTTTTGTGGAGAGGTTTATTGCTTCGTACTGTAACCAGCAATCTGTAGAACTATTTATTAGATCATAGTTATCTTAAACATGAATTTTTTAATTACTTTCATGCCTAATAACTGTAGTAGTTTGTTTACTTCTATGGAAACTACTAAATTTTTGAACACTAACGTCTCAATTTCAGAAAACTGCCTTGCTAGAATAACTTTTGGCACAGTAATTATAGACAATATTGTAGTTCTCTCATATAGTACTAATGAAATTGTAGCTATTATAATTACTGTGGATATTTGGTAGTTGTTATCGATGCTTATAAAGGTTTAAAAATTGAAATTGTGTTTATAAATAGGTCGAAATGGAGAAGTATTTGGCCACATATGATGCATGTTACGGTTTTTGTTTTGGTACTCTGTACAGTTCAGCTTCAGACGGCAGAAAGTTTGCCAAAACTATGCGCAATCGACAATTTAGCAGTATTATTTGTTGAAAATAATCATTAATAACTTTTATTTTCAGCTTGAAAATTATTGCATTTTTGTTACTCAATAAACTTACTTGAATCTGAATGAGATCTGAAAAGTCCATTATAATATTGGAGCTTTTGTATGATTTTTATATAGTGAATATGCATAACATATTGATGACTGTGATATGATATAGTATTATCAGTTAATGTTTGAACTATTTCAGTGATTTTTTGTAGATGCAATGGGAGAAGTAATTTTCGATAACAATGGTAAACGCTTACAGAATTATGCATTTCAATTATTACCTTCAAAAGACGCTGAATTTAAAGTAGTAATGCAGTTATCAATGGTTAAAGTTCCATGCACAGCTGATAATTTGTGCTTTACTTGGGTAGATTTTATTTTTGACAATTATTTCCAGTAGCAATGTAATCAAATTTTGTACGCTATCTATCAGTAAAATGATATAATCTTTTAGATATTTATAGTGATAAAGTTTGGTTTTTTGTAAGATTTATTATATGAATAAATAAAATACTTATGAATTGTAGGATGTGCATGAAAATGATGAAAAGTTCTGGAAAAATCACAAAAATACAGTGATAGAACCATGCGTGTACAGTAAAAATGGCTGCCATAATTACGTATTAAACGCAGCAATATTCACCGTTGCATTGCTTGTTTTGGCTATTTTGATAAGCCTTTATTTGTATCAAAGAAAGTAAGCTAAACTTTCAAGTATGGCTAAATTATTTTAAAGTATCGTTTAAGCATATTAAATATACTAAAATACTGGAAAACAAAACTGATATCAAAATGATAAAAAATATTTAAATAAATATTTATGTCAAAAGTTAATGCTTTTTGCTGGAATAAATCTTTAAAACCAATCATATTTAAATAGCCTCAAAACTTACTAAATAATTATAAAGATTGAGTGGTAAAAATAAAATGAATTAGCCTGCATATGTATTAAATTTGCATATTAAAAAAATAACTTGTTAAAATTTTTTATATTTTTCAAAAATCCAAAAAAACTTTATTAATTAAAAATATGATATTAATTTTTGGCTACTTAATTGAGCGTTAAAATTTGCTTGTGGTTCTTTGACTGTGTTGTCTAATTACGTTTGTATCTTGCTTTTTTAGCAATTTTTCAAATTTGTTTACCATTAACTCATATTGAATGAAATAAAATAATTAATAATTGAATTAAGGACTTAACAAAATATTTAATATATTATATTTAATATGAAGAGGTTTTAAAATCGGTTGAAATGAATAATTTAGAGCAATTGAAAAAATAATTAAAAAAAGATTTTAGAAAAAATATGGATGTGTATAGAATGACATGGAAAATTAGCAAAAATAATTTAAAAGTGATTGAAACCAAACAGGTTTGTAATAAAAATTGTGCTAAATTTTGTAATAATTTTAAAAATTTTTCTAATTGTTTTACGAGAACTTTTTAAATATTAAAAACAATTAAAATGAAATTTGATAAAAGAGTACGGATGCTTGCTTGAAATTACGGTATTTATGCAAATTTCAGTCAAAAGGAAATGCAGTGAGTGATAAATTAACTAACAAACGACGAATATTAGAATCATATGCTTTGGTTGATTCTTCGAAAGCTGAATTTATGTGTTTCAAACAACAAAAACGAATTCTGTGGTCCACAGAACAGCTGGATTTCTTATATGAATTAAAGTCATTAAATCATAATAATCTTACAAACTTTATTGGCATTTGTTATAATGATTCAGAGCGATTATACGTATTGCATACGTTAATTGAACGTGCTTCACTCGAGGATTTTATTTATGATTTTGATTTCAATATGGATAATACTTTCAAATGTGCTTTTGTTCACGATATCCTCAAGGTACTTTCATTACAATGCATAAAATACAATTACTACAAATTTTAACTATTCTAATTCGCTACTAATTAAACATTTTTCAAACTTCTTGGGCTATTGCGCAGAGATTTATTTTTATAACTTAATAATATTTAAATAAATCAATCAATTAAAATAGATAAAATTAATTTGTAAATAAGCTGATTTTTTAATATTTTTGCAATTTTTGATTACAAACTTACAGTATCTAAAAGGCTTGATTGATTTGTCTAATAACTCCATAAATTCAAATTCGAATATTTTTCTTCCTCAAATGTCAAGGATCAAATAATGATGTTTTTTTCTGCGCAATGCCAACTTTCTCGTTCAACGTTTTTTTGCAAAATGAAATTAGCATTTTTCAGGGATTACAATATTTGCATAAATCACCAATCGGCTGTCACGGAATGTTATCGTTAAAAACATGCTTAATCGACGCAAATTGGGTGCTTAAATTAACTAATTTTGGAGTTTCAACTATGCTAAGCGAACTAATTGATCTAAATTATATAAAACCTATTGAAGCGATCCCATATCAGTGTAATTTTCTTCTTGTAAATTGCAAAATTTTACTTAAATTATAAAAACTTTTTGCAAATAAAAGTAAATCATAATAATTATTGTTTCAAAAAGCTTTATTTTCAAAGTTTATATTACAATTGCGCCTGAATTACTCTCTAATATTGAAATTGGGCGAAATTTTCCAAAGGGTACTGCAAGTGGAGATATATACAGTTTTGGTATGATGCTTTATTCAATTGTATATCGTACTGCACCGTTTGATCGACTTTTCTTGAAAGGTTATGTGCAAAAATCTTTGAATGCAGTGATCGTTGATCTGAATTGTTAAACATGTCACTGCCATTGAATTAGATCAAGAACAGGAATTAATAACTTGAATTAATTTACTTACTTTGCATTTAGTAATGAGTTTAATTAAGTTTCGGTAACAAATATATTTATCAGTTAGAAAAAATAACTTTAAGAAATTTTTACTTTGTTTTTATAAAAGATAAATAATTATAGAAGTTATTGATAATGTCATTCACAAATCACTACGGCCACATGTTGACAATCAACAAAATGATCCGGTCAGCTTTGATAAAATTAATCCTTTCTTGATATACTTTCAAATTTATCTGCTTAGCTAGAATCTGTAACTTTTTACGTAATACTTCTGATTATCTGTTCACGCTAGGACTTTTTATGGTTTTATGATATAACTAAGTCAAATTTAAGAATCATTTTCCAGTTTATTAAATTTTGTTCTATTTCAAGTTGACCACATTAATATGTCAGTGTTGGAGTGCATCACCAGATTCTCGACCCAAACTTCGTAATATTCAGCAAACTATTGAAACTATTTTTTCTAGCTCGTAAGTTTCTTTCAACAATTAAAGAGATTACAAAATTATTTTTATCTTTTAAATTACAATAAAAAATAAATTACAAAAGATTATATTTGTTTCATTTCATTTATATTTTGATACAGTTAAAATACTTGCAAAAATGTATTGCATTCAGAATACAAAAAAGTGCTGAATAGAAGTTGCAGTACGAGTGAAAAAGCAATCTAAATGTTAAATAAACAAAGTATTATGCAAATTTTCAAAAAAAGGTAATAAAAAGGAGAAATTGAACTGTTTGTTTTGCAAAATACTGAAAATATTAACTGCGCAACAAATTATATTCATTAATTAATTTTAAATTTTCAGCAAAAAAAATCTCACACTTATTTTAAGTAATTTTTTTTGCTGCTGAGAATTTATTTCTTCGATTAAACTTAAATTCATTACTGATATTCAATTGAACACATCTAATTTGCTAATATAAATTTGTGAGCAATCTGAAACAAATATTATTAACATATTAGTTTATTTATGCAATGAATTTGATTTAGTCATGAATATTACTGTATTTTTATCCTTTTTTTTTGTAATTTTAATTATTAACTTGAGGAAAGGCAATTTGGTCGATCAAATGATTAAAATGAATGAAAAATATGCAGAAAATTTGGAACATATCGTTGCAGAACGAACTTCACTTTTGGTTGAAGCACAAAAACAAACTGAGCGTTTGCTCTGTGAAATGCTTCCACCGTCTGTATATGCTAAAAATTTAATTCAATTCATAACAAAACTGATATTAGATATAATATTAAATATTAATACTTATTTAGTATTGTAATAATGATATTAGTACCGCATTAAGATTTTTCAAAAATTTTTGTAGGTCTGATTAAACTTTTATAATATCGAAAATGTAATTAGGTCTATCGCAGCACAGTTGAAAAAAGGGGAGACGATTATTCCAAGAACTTATGAATCAGTTACTGTTGGATTCTGCCAGATTGTCGATTTCATGGATTTAATGCAACAATGTACTGCTGATCAGGTGGTTACAATTTTGATTTCAAACCCTATGACTTTGTATTAAAAATTAATATTCAATTCATATCTTTATAAAACAATTCATTTAATATGTGATAATGCAAATTTATGATAGATTGACGTGAGATATAATTTATAAATGAAGAAAAATTGAATATTTCCATTTTTAAACTGCACAAAATTGTAATATAATACTACTAATATCAGTATTACAATACTAAATAAGTATTCTTGTAAATTATTTGAAATATTTTTGTAGAAGTTTTAAAATAAAAGAACTAAATGTAAATGAAACACATAGAATTGATAAAGAGTAGCTGTTTTCGAATTCAGATATGACTGTAAATTGTTAGCTTTTTTTTGAGAATAATAGTGTGAATATTTGATGCAGGTCATTGCATTCTTAAACGATACTTTCATGACCTTTGATGAAATAATTCAAAGTCATGATGCATACAAAGTTGAAACAACTGCTGAAACTTATATGGTAGCATCTGGAGTCCCTAGCGAAAATGGTGGCAAGCATGTTTTTGAAATTGCTGAAATCGCATTACAAATTCGAGAGGTATTATATGCAAATTAATAAATAGCAAATTAATTCCATGAAACTTTGCTAAACTGATAAAATTTAATAATTAATTGCAGAAAAGTTTAACGTATAGAGTAGCAGCTGCACCTGACTGGAAACTTAGCGTTCGGATCGGATTTCATTGTGGTCCAATTGCTGCAGGTGTTATTGGTATACGATCTCCAAGATATTGTTTATTTGGTGATACTGTAAGCATTTAAAAAAATTTTGAAAAATCTATCAAATTATCAAATTTACAAAAATATTGTTTAATAAAAAAAGATATGCATTTATAGTTCTTCCTTTGCTTTTATTTTATAATAATTGTAATTTATCTTTAAGGTTAATTTCGCGTCACGTATGCAAAGTAATTGCCAAGCTAATCAGATACAAGTAGCTGAAAGTACTGCGAAAATATTAATGCAGTCAGGAAAATATCAATTAGAAAAACGTGGAGTTGTGCTTGTAAAAGGAAAAGGTAGCAAATAATTATGCAAAAATTTGAAAAAAACAACAAAAATTACAAAATTTTTTTAAAATGCTTACAGTTCTTGCGAATTTTTTGCTTCAATAAGCATTTAATTTCATTATTATGCTAGTTTATACTTAAAAAATTACTCTAATTTTAAGGAAATGTTAATACTTATTGGTTGAATGCATTGAAGCAAAAAAATTCGCAGGAATCAGAAAACATAATGGAAAGAGCGACGCCAGATTTGATTCAAAACGTGAACAATACTGATCAGATAAGCACGTCAACAGATGATTCGTTATCCAGTTATGATACAATGCAGTACGATAATGTAGATGGAATACATCGATGATTGTTCTTATTTATTAATTGTATTTTCTTGTAATGATTAATAATCAAACAATAAAGTTAATGAAATAGAAAGCTTAAAAATAAATTACTAAAATTGTTCCAAATTAAATTGCTAAAATTTTTTCATACAGTAAAGTATTCAATATAAATTTATAAAAAACTTGAAAACTGTACAAATTTCAGCAGATTTTTTCGATTAACTTCCTGAAGAAAAAAATATTTTCTTATAAAGCACTCCAAAGTCAAATTACAAAAAATTTTAGTTCACAATATGTCTATAATTAATGCGCATAAAATAACACTGCTGTTGTGCTCAAACAAAAAATAAGTGATTAGTGATAAATAATTAAACTTTTATTAAATACTTTTTTAAAAAGTATGAAAATTAATGAAAATTAACTTTTTATAAAATCAATCAAAAGCCTCTTTTACTGAATTAATTGATAAAATTAGCATTTAACAATTTAACTTAATTACGTTTCAGAAATTTCTGCAAAAACGAGTTAGTTCAAGCAAATAAACTTGATAGAAAAATAAAGGGATAAATCAGAAATTGCGGATATCATTTGAATTATTAATATATCAATGAAATTGCTATACTGTAAAAAACTGTTATTTTTGTCTGAGTTTTGTAATTTGAAGTTAAAAAGTGAAAAAATTCAAAATCAAAAATTATTTACAAAGTATTAAAAGTGGAAAAATTTTTGAAGTTTATTATTAAAGCAGCTGTTCATCTGCAATCAGGCAAAAAAAGAAAAAAAATTAGGACGTATTTTTCAGTACTGTTTGCTGTATTTTGCATAATCCTACTTAAGCCTTTTGCGCTTGCTTGAACTTACTTCCTTCTTTTTCATATACTGTTACTTTTAACCTTTTAATTAAAGTAATTTTAATTTTGAAAAATTTCATATTGTTTATTTATTGTTAAACTTTTTCAAATTTATACAATTATTGACAAATAGTTTTATGCAATTCTTTACATTCACAAACATTATTGTTGATATCAATAATTTCAATGATTATAATTATAATTATCATTATTTCATTGATTACTTACTTATTCATTTAGTCAGGCAGATTACAACAAATTCTAAAAGGTGCGTAACTGATATTAATCATTAAATATCAATTAATTATTATTTTCAATTTTTGAATTATAAAAAATTTTATTCCAATGGCTACGAAATTCATAAAGGTAAACAACTTCGCTGATTTTTTAATAAAGTCATAAAAAGTGAGCAAATTTATTGCTTCTTTTGCATGAAATCAAAATTTATCGCTCACAAAATGCTTTAATATTTAGTAAAATATACATAAAATTCTTTCATATTTAGAAGTTTGAACGTTTAATATTTATATATTTAAATATACAAATATAAGTATTAAAGTTCTGATTTTCAGTTCATATTGTGATGGTAGCATTAATATCAAAACAGAATGAAGCAATTCAATTCACACAAATACCTTCAAATGTTGTCAGATATTTTAAGGTTTTGATTTTTTTTTCAAATTATTAATTAATTTTTAGTTAATATATGATAATAGAATAGAAGTAAAAAAGTAGGAAAATAAAATCAGATAATCGACAAGTTGTAACTTATAAATCTGTTGATAAAATAATGATCGGGATGATATAATTACAAAAATAAACCTATTACTTATTACTACTCAAGTAATTCTTATTACTTAATTATTTTATATGATCATATCTAAATTATTTGTGTTATAGCTGATTGGATGGTTCCTGGTGATCGGAAATTTAATCACTATACTGATATTAATCATATTAGATTCTAAATTCATCGATGCAGCAACAAACTATTCATTTATCGTATTTGTTTATCTCATATCACTTTTTTCTACAATACTGGCGATTAAAGATGAAATAAATATAATGTTATATCCAGTTCTTGTAACAACGGTCTGTTTTTAGAATCTTTTAAAAATTCAAAGACTGCTTACTACTAATACTAAAGTGAAATATTGAAAGAATTGGGTAATGTGGATTCATTCGCTCAGTAAATTATGCATTTTTTGACTTTATGCGCAAATTTATAAATTATTTTAGATATCAAATTTAATTATTATTCGTAATTTTTTTAATTTTTAAATTTGAAATAATCATTTTAACATAAAGCTGCAAAAGTGTAAATTTAGAATTGCAGATTTTTTTTTCACTTAATTTTGGTTACTATCAGTTTTATCATTATTCATGTATAATCACAATATCAAATGAGCTTTCAAAAATACTTTGTGTCATATATTAGCATCTGATATTCCTCATTTTTTAACCAATAGCTTTCAGAAACTTTGAAATCGTACTTAAGTTTTATTCGTTGCTATATTAGTTTTTTATTCGTTGCTCTCAATACTAATTAATTACTGTAACTTATCAATAGGTGTCAATAGCATTTCAAATTGTGATCTAAAGTGTAAATTTATGTTATTGCTAATTCATTTATTCGTGAAAAAAAATAATTTAATATTTTCAGATGACATTTATTGTAGTGGCAATCTCGGCCTTCGTTTTGATAGTAATCAGCAAATTTTATTGTATTCATTTGTATTATTTCTCATTTTTGTCCAATTATTATGGTTTGATTTTGTATTTTTACAAAAACTGTACAGAAAAAGTCTTCCAGGCGTGAAAAACATATCAACTGCCTAATTTAAATGCGATGATTTGAATATTAACGAGTTGTAAAGTATCTTGTTACAATCAGTGTTTTACTTTATGAAATTGCGGAACAAAAATTATTTTTGAGTTATTTGCTCCTTTGAGTACAAATTCAAATTTAGAATTGACTTTTTTTGTGAAGTAAACTGACCCGATCACTTTAAAAAATGACCTATAAATCAAAAAGTATTGCGATTTGTTTGTTTCAGAATTTTAATAATTATTTTTGAATCTAAATGACATAATTACTTGAATCGGAGATCAAGAACCGTTAGCACATCTTGGCTTACAGAATCACTACTTAAATAATATTCTACATCATATTTTACTCCGTGATTTGATTATAAAAGCAATCTTTTTATCATTACAAAAATGCACCAATCGTTGGCGTTGATGTTTTTTTTGGAATTTAGAGATTTTCTTGATTGTAAATTTAATAAAGCTAATTAATTGTGCTACTTTATTTGCATAATAATAAATAATTGTTTCAGAATGTCAAAACTTCGCAGATGTTTCAACGTTCCATTCAACGTTTTTATTGCTGATAGCAATCGAAAAGTGTTTTGAATTTTTTATTTTTCGTCGTTTAATGAAAATTTTTGAATTGCTTCGAGGATGTAGTACGCAGTTTTTAGTTACTGAATTTAAAAAAGCCTTCAGCACAAGCAATGACACAGACGACGAGGTAATGCTTTTAAAAATTTGCATACCGAATTTGCTGCATGAATATGCACAATTTTAATTCAGATTTTGCAGTTATTTTGAAGTAATTAATTTTTTTACTGCAAATTAGAAAAATATTACATAAAACGGCTTTTAATTTTAGAAAAAAATAATCTATTTTTAGATAATAGTGTATGAAAAAGTGACACGAAAGTATCAGAAGGACCAAGCTGATAACTGTATAGAGAAGCAATCGAAATAAACTTGCTGATTTAATCTATATTTGAATGCTTCAAAGTTTCTTGCAAACTTCAGATGTTTGCTTTTTTTTAATTTCAAATTTAAATTGGATGAAGTTAGAGACTCTTTTGAAAGATTAATTCAGTTAAGATTGAATAACATGAAATATCACAGAATTCCAGTTTTAGTTTGCAGCAATACTTCGAATTAATTAGGAATTAATTAGGATTCTCTCATCCACCATGAGTCACAAGCATTTTTTATTCTAAGAAAGTAAACTTTTTTGCATATTTATCAGACGTAAATCTCAGTAATAATAATTTCTGAATTGTTTTTAGTAATATATACTTGAAGCAAAAAAATTTACTGAAGTTTGTGTTGCGTATTGTTGCATAAAATACATAACGATGCGTTCTGAGGCAAAATATGAGGTGTGTACAAGTTGTAGCAGACTTTTGTAACATCAAAATTTTTGCATTTATGTTTAGCATAAAGTTTATTTCAGGAAATTGCGTCAAAAAAATTAATAAGTAGAATAATAAATATTTTCAGAGGTATACAAAATAACCATAATTACTGTAACAAGTTTGAATGAAAAAATTTGCTGCAACAGATTTATCCAAATCCTCCAAAAGCATTTTGGTTGTAGTAAAAATTGTATGGCGAATGTATAGGAGAATGAAAACCACCACCAAAACCATAATTATGAATAGGAGAATGAAAACCACCACCCAAACCATAATTAGGATAAACTCCACGTGATGCGTAGGGGTCACCCTTTACTTTGACTTTAAAAAATGGAGTCTTGATTTTGTATGAATAAGGTGAAGGATTTAAGAATCCACCGTAACCACCAAAAGGACTGTAATGACCATATGGAGCAAATTGACGCTTTACACGAGATCTGAAACCGCTCACAATTTTTCAAGTCATAATTTTTGTATTACACATGTTGCTTGATAAATTGAAAGTATATTATGAGCGTAGTAAATGAAACATCGAAATATAATAATTATCTGCGCACAACCTTTTATATGGGTATCTAAAAAATTAGTAATTGCAATAAAATTTTAGCACTTTTTATAATAAAATAAATATTATTAATTTTAAGCTCAAAAATATTTTTATACATTAATTGAAGGTCGAAGGCCAAAAAATGGAGGGATAAATTCGTTTTGAAATAGATGTGAATATTATCATAAAAAATAATAGTGACCTGTCTTGTTGATCAGAATCGACCTCCAAATTTGCATCAGAAATTGGCACTGCCAAACAGACTGTCCATAAAAGAACAATTGCATATAATTCTCTGCACATTTTCTGAAGATCATAATAATTTTATTTACTCATTTAATAAAATAAAATAACTTACATTCGCAAACTAAGTAAGCACTATATAAAATCAAAAAAATTCTCTCAATTAATTTCTAAATTTGAAATAGTCATTTATTAAATGCTCGTTAAAATATATTATTACGATAACTACTAGGCAAAATAGTTAATTACTAATAAATAATATATATATTCAATAAATAATTTATTGAGCATCTAATGCACATGGATTCTTAAATACGTTGATGAATGATTTTTTGGACGTGGGATAATCAAGTGCACAATACATAAGATTGTTAAAAGTGGAATAAAAAGAAGCTTAAAAAATGATATTTATAAAATTCATACTTCTTGAAACTATTATTCAACAATAGTACCCAAATATTTAGATCATAAGTTTCTATGCTTAAATTGTTATGACTTATATATTTATTACTATTATTATTATTATTATTATTAATTTACTGGTAATAATAAATAAATATAAAATTTGTTAATATTTTAAAAATTAGGTATCCATTGCTAATAATAATGATAATATCCTGAAAACAACAGTAATAATAATAGTAATAATAATAATAATAATAATAATAACAATAAAACTATAAAGATAAAATTAGATAAAAAAGTTATTTTGGCCAATTTATGTGTTAAATTTTTTTGCTTATCATTTCACGACTTCTTTTACATTCTTTGAAGTAAATTCATAGAGAATTTGATGGCATAAAAATTAGTTAATTCAATTATTTATGTGCCATCGATCAAAGACTTTTAATTTATAGAACAATGAAGAAATTTCTAGTTTCTTGCAATGAATTCATTTCCGGTTTGGCAGTATTTTCATTTCTGATTATAAATTATATTCCAGTATTAATTAATAAACAATTTCTCTTCTAGTAGGCATTAGCAGTCTGCCTTCTGTTATCACTATTAAGTGCTGCCATTACTTCCGTATTATCAATGATGATACAATCTGTTCATTTCTGTTTTTATTCATCTTTTCAATATTAGCACTGATACTTTTCAATTATTTTTTTTAAAGATTGAAATAAGAGTTAGCGTTAAATCAATAATAATGTCATCACCATTACTTATAGTTGAGTATTGATTTTTTTATTGAAAATACTTATGTGGATTTCCGTTCTAATAGAAAACAATTGTGCTGTAATGTTTATTATTTGGGGAAAATCTATCAAAATTTAAATTGAATTATCAAATAAGCTCAACCGTCAAAATAGGCAATACTGAAACTTTCGCATGAAGTTGCTAAGATTTTACGAATTTTAATTTTCAATCGATAATAAAAGCAGAAATTTAAAATAATAAAAAGTTTTAAATTAGTTAATTTTGTAAATAATTAGAAAGAATATAGTATAAATTATTGTAAATAATTGATGTTTAAATTGTTGAAATTTCAGTGACTGTCTAAGCTATCGTGAAAATTTTGATGAATATTAGAATTACAGTAATGGAGAAAAATTGAAGTTGAAAGGTTACAAAATTTTCAGCAATTCTTCGGGAAAAGTATAAAATTTGAACGATTATTTGAAATGCTTATTATTAGACCACTAAAATGAGCCAAGTGCTTTCATCTGATTATATTATCTATTACAAATAAATAAATTGCATGTAATTATGCAAATATTACAGTTTTGTTTGTAGCACAAGCAGTAGAGCTAAAAAGAATCGTCCGTTTGATTATATGCATTTATTTCAAGACTTAATTACTTACAATAAAATTTGAACCAAAAGGATTATAGCTTTAATTAAGGTCGAGGTTACTTATTTGGCTTTCCAAAAATAACAATACAATACTCAAAAGAATTCAGGGAATTTTTTAACCCAAGTGATTTGTAGCAAAATTATTTTGTATTTTCGAATAAATAAATAGTTCTCGGAATAAAAAAATATTTAGCTTAAATTATATTTCAAAATTTGAAGATAATCTCAAAGTTGCTTCATTAGAATTTTACCCTATCAATAAATTTTCTAAAGTTAGTTAGTAAAACAATACATTTTCATCAGGTTTTTAAGAGTTAAATTAGCGTAGATGGCGCTTCATAATATTTTGTGTATATATTTTAGATAAATTACTTCAATTGTGTTAAATTTTTGAAGTTTTGTACAGTTCGTTCTTAATACTAGTAAAAAATCAATAGCGTATCAATTGATACGCTATTGATTTTTTACTTATTTATTTACTTATTAATCGTTTCTTTGAAAATATTTTATCGATATGACTATAATGAGTTAAGTAAGATAATTAGATAAGGATAGATTAGATGCAATACCCATATCCACGTCTGAAAATCTTTGCATTTTGTTCTTAACAGATCAAAACTTGCATACTTTCGGATTTTTAACTAAAGTCTAGAAAGTATTACTGTAATTTCTTGCGATATCCAAACTAAAACAAACGAATGATCTCATAATATTAGCGAATACATTAAAAAAATGACAATTAATGCATCGCAAGAAATAAAAATACATTTTTGAACTATTTATAATACTTTTTTAAGTAAGTAACTTTTCAAATTAAGTTAGTTGAAAGTTGAAAAAAGTTTTTGAAAAAATGAAATTCAAAAAGAGTCCTTGTCGCAGTAATGAAAATGACTGGTTTTTATAAAAATTTGGAAGAATTTTATATTTTATAGAAATTTTTTCTAATAAATAAACCACACCCTGAAAATTGGTTGAACAAAGATTAAATTGTTTGAATAAAATTAGTGAGTCGAAGGACAACAAAAAATAATGATAACGATTTCAGTGATAATGACGATAATATCACGTAATGATAGTGATGGTAATAATGATGTTGATAATGTTATCTATAGCAATAAATTCGTTAAATATAAGTTTTACTATTCTCAATTAACGCCATATTTTTTCATCGCACGAAATAAAATTCAAAATATTAGATTTTTACAATTAAATTTCTTCGATGAACTCTTTCAATACAATTAAATATCAAATCATATAAGTATTCGATTATTCTTTTCACTGACAAATTATTTGAATTTATTAATTACTACAAAACTTTGGAGACTTTGAAATAAATGGATTAATGTTACAACCGAAAAATAATTTTCAAACACAATAATATTAATTATAATTATTATAGTTTTAAAGCTAAGGTCAGAATAAGTTTGAAAATGTCATACAAATTGAAAAATTTTATCCAGCATAACGCCATAAATCAAACATTTGTAGATTTATTCACAATAATTTGTTCTACAGAAAGCTCTTTTTTCATATTATTATCCACTTTTAACATTGTCGGAGAATGTGTTGGCCCAAATTTTATTTACAGTAAATCAAAAAATTCCAATAAATTTTTTTGTATTCAAAACATTTTAATTAAATTAAAAAAAAATTCATCCCTATAGCTTTTTATTTATTGCCTTTGAGTTTTGCTATTTTTAGTTCAATCATGATAAATAATAATAATAATAAACATTATTATTATTATTATTATCATTATTATCGTTATAATAAATATATTTGCTTACAATTTAGGTTTTTAATAAGCGATTTCGTCAATTCGTAATGAATTTTTAATTGCATAAAATTTCATCTTGCGAAAAGCTGTTGTAATGTAAGAAACCTGTTTTTTGATGGTTGTGATTTTGACTAAGCAACCATTAATGGATTTCTAAGTCACATTGTCAGAAGGTCAGTCAGAAGTAGCGTTTGGCATGACAATCGCAGACTTTTCTCCTCAAAAACTTTGAATCCAAAATGACTTTAAAATATAAGGCACCAAATCTGAAAGTTATTTTATCACTTTAAAGATTACGGGCTATTTTTGGCAATGAACAAATATCCTGTTTCAGTGATAGAGCTCTACAAGCTGAAATCTTCACATTGGTATTTTTTTTTAAGTTTTGACGGTACAATATGGAAAAAACCAAAGTCAAAATTTATTTTATTATTAATATTTTAATAATAAATAAATTTTAACTTATTAAGATAAATTTTAAAAACTTGGAGCTACCATACTGTTTTATTTAGATTTTTGATTAAAAAAAGTGTGTGAAGTAAAAGCGATTGACAGATTTCGCGAATTATTTTTGAGGTATAAAAAACCATTTAAAATTTTATTTCTAAACAAAGTAATAAAAAAGTTTTGATTTTTTAATACAAACAAATAAGGCCTCAGTTTATCAGGCAAAATAAAAGAAATGACAAAAAGTGTTATTTAAATGAAATTTTGAATAAATTGTTTGACTGTGTAAGAATATAATACTTTGGCATATAAGTGTGTATTAAAAATTATACACCAACAAACTTGCCATAAAATCTGTCCAAAAATTTAAATTCAAAAATATGCAAACTAAATAAAAATTTAGCATAATTATGTATGAAAACCAACAAAAATGAAGAATTTTCAATCAGCCTTTAATTGCTTCAATGTCATCAAATGGAGATGGTTGTGGGCTATTGCGCGATTCGCCATCCATGGAAATTGCACTTCAAAATGCGGTTGATTCTATTAACGGTTCCGTGGAATCAGAAATTGCTCGAACAGCAATTTCAATTGTTTATAGGGTCACATCAAAGAAGTTCGCTATCATATTCATACATTATATTAAAGATTTGAATTAGAAGCTTCAGCATTAACGATAGTACTTACATTCACGGAAGGATTGCTTTTTCTTGAATCAAAATTTCTGATTTCAATGAAACCTTTGACTACAGCGTAACATTATTTGTTGACATGAGCATTTTTTATTTTTATAAAAAGTATTAAACTCAGATTTTCTATGCATTAAAAAGTTCAATAAATATAATCAAGGTGCTATTCAAAGACCTAAAGCGTTGGAATCACGCAAAATAATTATGATGATTATTTCAAATCTCTATGAAGTAAATTGAAAAAATTAGTAATTAGCAAAAATTTACAGCGAAATAAAAAACAAAAAACATATTCAATTCCATAAAAACCGTATTTTCACTCTTCAATTAATATTCTGAACTACGTCAAAAAAATGCTAGTATGCTTTTGCAATATTACGTCAAAATTTTCAATTTTGTAATTGACTGGATGTATTTTAGCTTAACTTTCGACTTTTTATATGAGTTTTGGGAATTTTAGGTTTAGACGTATATTTGCGATCAAAATAATCAACACAAAAGCATTACCAAAACCAATTGCCAGGAAATTTTTACCTCGAGAATTGCTTTTTACTAGATTAGCACAACATCCGCACATAGCTCGGGTAAGTTTATTTTGACGACACTCCACTGATTTTACAAATCAATTTGCCACTAAAATGATTTACTGACTTTACTTTTTACTGTCAGTCAATATCAACTGATCTAGAATTGATCTTAAGTATGAATTGAAAAAATTCTGAAAATTTAATGAAATTTTATTGACAACTAAGTTCTATCGTTTTGAGAGAAAAAGCCTTTGAGTGCTATGGCCCCTTGCTGTTATTTAATATCTTTACTTAATCTGAAGTATTTTGTACAAAATGTTAAGGCATTATCAATTCGAATGCCTAATCCAACAAAAATTACTATAATCAGTGATTATTATCCTGGAGGAACACTGCTCGATCTTATTGTGCGATATCAACAAATGCCCGGTGAATTATTTAACCTCAGTTAAAGATTTTAATTTTTGGCTTCAAATTTGCTTTTTACTTTCAACTCTGGCAGACTACTGAACTAATCTAAATTATTTGAATATACGCATTGTAATATCAATTATCATAATTTTACATTGATCTTATTGTACACTTTGAAACAAAAATCACCTTAACGGCATTTACCATTCGTCATTAAAATATATTAATAATAATTATTATTATTGTCACTATATTTGCATACTAAAAAATTCAGCTTAGTTTCAACTTTCGAATTATTAGTAAAACAATTATTGCTTATGAGCAATTTCTGTTTTTGCTAAGTTAATTAAATTTATACATGTTGTATAGTTAAATGAATATATAATAAGTATTACTGAAATAGAATATCCGCTTGCTTGCCGCTTATTCCGTCAACTCACGGAAGCCATACGTTATCTACATGATCGTGGCGTGGTGCACCGAGATATTAAGCCAGATAACGTACTTCTCGATGCTAATGAGGACGTAAAACTTGCAGATTTCGGTTTTGCACGTTATATTAATAGAAGAAAACGTTCCTACTCATTTTGCGGCACAAAACCATATTGTGCACCAGAGATTATTCAGTTAATTTTTAAATTTTATTAGTCTTTGGAATTGATTGAAAAATTCATTTTTAAATTTTATTAGTTTGTTTTTTCTAGTAATTGGCAATAAAATCAAAACACTAGAAATTCAAATCAATTATCGATCAAAATTCATCCCTACAGAAGTATACAAAAGAAGATACAGTGCATTGTTCCATGTAGAATTATTAGTTTATAGTTTGTTTGCTAAGTTTTTTCACTTTTTTAAATTGAGTAATGAATTTGACAGTTTGTAAAGAGTATCTAGTATTCAGTACTTCCTTGTTACTTATATAACACTTTTTTTTTACTTAATGTATCATTGAATTTGTTGTGTAGCATGCAATCCCGGGAATCTTAGAAATTATCGAAGCAAAACTTTTTTCAGCAAATCAAATTGTCGCAATTTGTCATTTGATTACTGACCTTGTGACCTAATTACGATTATCAATTTTGAGTCACTTGTAGTCATATTTTTGATTAAATCTGAATTGAATTCAGGCATAAGCCATATGATGCATATGCATCTGATTGGTATTCAATGGGTGTATTACTTTACACGATGCTTGTGGGGAAATGGCCACAAGTCAGTAATTTTCTAGCTTGATTAATTTTTCATATCAGTAATAATTTATGACATCTACTTTTTGTATTCTTTCATATTTACTTTCTAGCAGTTACTACTCTGTTGAACATTACAATACAGCTTGAATAAAAGTTTTAGTTTTGAGAAACCTGAAGCAGATTTATTTTGTTGCAGTACAATATATGTTTGGTCATTATTTGCTTTGGACACGCTAAATAAAAAAATTGTTCAGGTAGTGTACTTCTGCAGGACTTAAAGATTCACTGTATCCATATAATCTTTATAGGAATCACATGAAACAGATGAACAAGTATCATGTTGTGCAACTTTTGAAACAGCAATACCTTCACAACCTGCTCGTGCACTGATAATACGGTTGATGAATACAGATTATCGTTTTCGGGGCAATTATGATACAATCATTAATAGTGAATGGATGAAAGCTCAAAAAATATGGGTTATGAAGCATAAACATCTAATTTATGAGATTATTAAGTCAACATAATGAGAAAAATGAATTATACAATTGATATTGATATTGTTTCTGTTCCGTTGTTTGATTCACAGACCATCCAATTCAATCTGAAATTCAGTTAATTATGGAAATGATTATTAGTAAACTTTTGAAACTGTAAAAATGATTATTAATAATAAACTTATTAGTAAATGATCATAAGTATTATTATTAGTAATATGACATTAATTTTTGTTTTCAACTTTTTTACAACTCTTCAAAGGTTAAAAAACATTGCTTATAGCTTAAATGCTGCCAAGAAACGAGCAGATTATCATCTAACAAACCAACAACTGATAATCACTCAATTTTGATATTAGCATTAACTTACTTAAAAATGGCTTTAGCTACTGATATCAACTTTTGGAAAAATAGGCTGCTTCCCCAATACTTACTGTTAATATTAACAAATATATTTGACAGTTTTGAATTTTTTATACACAATACATTAATTTTTTTAATATATACAGTATTATCATTGTTGATCTTGCTTCATTTGAAAACTTTTAATATTTACTTATCACTTTTAAAAATGCGTCTGACTTGAACGTGGCTCTTTTTACTGCTGTTAAAAGTAATGCGTTGCAGTAAGTTGTTATTAATTTGAAAACGTTTGAAGAATGTTATCAGCGTTCATAAAATGAGCCTATCATGGGCATTTCAATTAATGATAACGTTCAAGTCAGACGCTGCTATATTTTTGATTTTTATTGAAAGATATGCTGTGTACATGCTATTTTTCATTCCATTATTATTGAAATAAAATTAGCTTTTGAATTAAAATTATGATAATTTGAAGTTTTTATTTTAACTATAAGAGACAGAAAATAGAAAAATAGAAAAAATTTCTGAATGATTCATTTATTAATTAAATTAACGCAATTAATTTGGTTATGATATTTTTTATTAATTACTGTATAATTTAATTAATATTTAAGACCTATTTTAGTTTAAAAAATTATCATAATTTCAGTTTTAGCAAATGAATAACATTCACTTGTGTTGCTTCGTAGTTTTATCTACATGTATTATTGCTTTAAAACAACAGGTAAAAGTTTGGAGTACTGGTTCAGTCATCTACCGATATGGCAGGTAAGTTTTATATTTATTTTTTCATGACCTTTGCAGTAATCTAACTTTGTTTGCAAATAACAAAACTTTGCTTATTTTCGAAGAGCAAAAACAAACGGAGACGTTTTTACTAATATAAAACGCTGGAATGAAATGCAAAATAATCAGCTAGTGGAATATGCTGCTGATAACTTATATCTTATCAATATCACTCTCGGAACACCTCGTAAGTTAATTATAATTATTCTACAAAAGAAATTCGATTGAAAAAAATATTAATTCTGTGGTAATAATCATATAAATATATTAAAAACAAATCACTAATTCATTTTAATGAATAATATTACTCTGAAAATAGTCAAAAATTTAAAACGAATGAGTAACGTGGATAAATTATTACTGTTTTTGATGCATACAAAATTTTTGATAGAGAAGATTTTACAAAGTATGCCTTCAATATTTATGACAATTTTTAAGCAGTTTTTTTAATAATTACATTATTTTTTGATAATTAAAGTTAATCAAATTGATGTTTAGCACAGCCATTTGCTGTGGTGGCTGATACTGGAAGTGCAAATCTTTGGGTGATTTCATCTGAATGCAAAAGTGCAGAATGTGAAAATTATTCTGGAGCAAACTTTATCAGAAGACAATTTAATCAGACGTCAGCAACTTTTTGCGCCTATACGATTTATATCAAATGATAAGAATATTCTTTAAAAAATTTCCTAATCCAAAATATAAAATATTATAATTTAGATTCAAAGTATATAATATAACTATATTCAATGTAGATAATAAAATAAATTCAAACAAGAAAAGATAGCATTAGATACTGTTTTATTACTATGAAATAATGATTTAAATATATGGTTAGACTAGGTTTTACTTTTCAAGCTTCTTTAATATTATTCTACACGCAGAAATTTTCCAGGCGCATCAAATAGTGGTTTTTTTTAAATATGTACAACAAATTTTATTTGCAAAATAATTTTCTGAATTACTTCAGAATTCAAAAATAACATCTGACTTTTATACTTGCTATAATAGTGACATCATATTTTTATATATTTATTATAAATTAGATGCAAAGTTATTTTTATTAGCGTGCTCAGTTAGATATTATCACTGTTAATCACTTAACATTGTTGCTGTTTTGCAACTTTTAAATAATAATTATTTAAACTTTGCTGATAGATTTGTTCAAAACAACTTGATTCTTTACAGACTTTCAAGCACATTTAAATTAGAAGGTAGTTTTTTTGAAATGACACGCAAGAACAAATGGTGCAAAGGCTTTCTTGGATTTGATGTGCTAAAAGTAAGTTTATATTTAGAAGTATAATTTTAGCAAAAAATCGTGAAAATTGTGCTGATTTAATTTAGGTTATCATTGGAGCATCTATTTAATTTCAAGTTTTTGATAATTCTTTATAGAACTTTATTTGAATAACTTTGAGCTTTGGCAAGATTAAACTAAAAAATTCCAAATTATTAATAAAACTGTCAAGGCATTCTTAATATTGTATTCAGTTTTCATGCTTCAAAAAATCAAGAAAAAATAAAACATTTGATATGTAGTAAACTTCTGAAAAATTATTCAGATGTCGATTTTTTATAGTTTGCTAATTTAACATATCCGCAACAAGGTTTTGGTCTTGTAACAAGCCTCAGCAAGGAATATATTTTCTACCCTTTGGATGGTTTTTTTGGACTAGGGTGGCAAGCTTTAGCTTTTCATGAAATCATACCACCAATACAAAATGTACTTGGAAAGTTGGATCAACCAGTGTTCACCATTTACTTAAGAAAGTACCTATTCTTTGCAAACGGCTAATGAAGAAAACATATCTAATTATTATGTATGGTACTATTTGTGTTATTACCAATAACAATCCCCGAATTATTTGCATATAACTTAATTGATTAAGAAATTTCAAACCATCTGAAGAAAACGAAGGTGGATTGATCACCTACGGTGGCACTGACCCTGAACATTGCTCATCTGATATCAACTGGTTACCACTTTCATCCCTTACCTATTGGCAGTTCCTACAGACTGGGCAAGTTCGCTTATGATAACTTGTTTGAGAGAGCTTTATCAGAATTAATTTAATTTGTATAAAATATTTACCATCCCAGTAATTAAATATCATTTTTAGTAAAGCACATTTATTTTTAATTAGAGTAATATTTACTTTCAAAAGCATGAACTTAATTTTAATAAGAAATAATTAATTAATTAAGTTTAGTTCTGATTTAATGAATCCCTAATTTAAAATAATTAAAAATTCAAGATCTTAAGTATTAAATTGATACTAAAATTAGCATATGTTATTTTTTAGTTTCTCAGTGGGACGAACTTCAAGCAACACTTGGCATGAAGCAATTTCTGATACGGCAACTTCATGGATCATTTTACCGCTTTATGAATACAAAATAATTTTGCACGAACTTGGTGCCGTGTATACCTATGGTATGACAACTGTGCCATGCAATATTACTCAAACTGCACCACCAATCAGTTTAATAATTGGAGAAAAAGCTTTTGCTATACCTGCTGAAGATTACGTTATTGATGTAAGTTACAATATTAGCTAAAAAATGATTGCCTTTTAGTATATATCAAATCAATATCACACGGAGATCATTCTTATTTTCTGCATTACTGATTTTGGTGCTAGACTGCATTCTGGCACTTTCGCTGTACCAGCTCCTCTCTCAGTTTTGTTCTGTTGATCTTCTTTGCTCCATCCTCGTCGAATCCTCGGCGCTGATCGAATGAAAATGCTTTTGAGCGTTCTCTTAAGTAATATCGTTTGCATACATGCCTCGACGTGATCAGATATACCAATTTTCTTCGCGTAACGTTTGTGGAAGTTCACTGCAATCCCATCCCAAGTCATTACATACGGAATTATTGAAGTCCTGCATTTCCTCTCTTACCCAAGTTTATCAGCCACTAGATCATATTTGCGTCTTTTTTCGGTTTCGACTTCTGTCAACTTGTCCTAACCAGTGATGCCAACCTCACGTCGCTTCTTATTGCGTATCGTGATATCCGGTTGATCCGCACTTATCTTTATAACTGTTCTTACTTGCGTATCAACTCTGATTTCCACGCTCTCATTAGCAAAGGTCTCCTGAGCAGAATGGCTCTGCATGCGTGGGAATGCTACTTTTTGAAAACTTCTAAATAAATACATCGCACAATCTCATTGTGTGTTCTATTATAGTTATGATATAACATTTTCTCACACTGCTTTGCTAGGTGGTCCACCGTCTTCACACGTTACCTACAATGTTGGCACATACCTTCTCGGCTTCAAACATATTTCTCTCTTGGAGCTGACAGTATCGCGCATCATCCTGCGGAATAATGTTTTCTAATCGTAGCCTCATTGATGAATTTGACATTGAAGCTAGCTCATTTCTGTGCATCTTGAATAGCTTTGCATGTCGAGATTTCTTTTCTATATTTCGCTACAGAAGAGCGCTTTCTAAGCTGCTAGCTCAATCCTTTGTTCAGCGCAGTGAAGCCGACGTTTTAGCTTGTCCCTCGGCAGGTACAGTCTCTCTAAACATGCAGGTTGATTGTGAAACCCGTACACCCGTACCTGTTTAGTAACTGTCTGATATCATCGTCAATTGCCTGGAAATTCTCTGGTTCCAATTTGAGCACCTCAGTATAATAGTTTATTAATCCTATACTGTCTAGATAGAGTTTTTGCCGTTTAAAGCAATTTCAGCTAGTCGCTCTATTCTCAGCAAAATCTCTGCTCGCTCTTTATCATAGCTTGCTCAGGTAGGTACACTAGTCCTATCCTCTAATAATCCGAGGTAGTTATACCTTTTAGCTCCTTCCAAGAGCACTGCGTTAACAATGCATACCCCAGTGTTAGTGGCTGACTTTTCTTGATTCACGTCTAACCTACTATTTCAAAAAACCTTTGAACTTCCTCGGCTGTAGCTTTTATGATATCGTCGCTGGTAGCAAGGAGCTTCAGATCATCCCCAAATAATAAATGGTTTATTACATGCATTTTTTATTCGATGGAAACCGCCACTTTTGAATATCTGATATTGAGCTTATGGCTCAATGGTCCATGCATAAAACGTATATCCATCATGGATTCTCCATTGCTTTTCAATGTAATTTGATATCTGGAGGTAATTCTTCTCATAAACTTGCCGATTTAAATTAGAAACATTTATAATTCAAAAGGTATCAGCTATTACTGATGCGAAGATTACGCTTGAAATTTAAAAGAAAAGTTTTCTGATTGTGATTAATGTTTAGGGTATCAATATAAACTTGATATTAGTATTTTTCACTTGGAATTGTTCAATAAAAAAAGACATTGAGGAAGTCTGCATGAAAAAGTAAACATAATACGATTTTTAATTGCATGAGAAACATTCACTAGAATCAGAAAGCTCAGATTAGTAGCATTTACTTATTCCACGTAAGTTCACGTGAGCTATAATTTTGAATCAATCCTATTTTTAAAATTGTACTACTGTTGAAAGACGTTACAGAGATAATATCAAGTTAAGATTATTCACATACAACTATTCTACACGTAGTCAAGTCATATACTTTTTGCAGTAAAGTAAAAATTTATTCCCAATTAATAAGATTACGGAAGAAAAATAAGTGTATGTGAAGAGGTAGCTAAGAATAATAAGGTTATTTAATAGTGTGGGGAAAGATGAGAGGACCAAAAAAGGAACAAGTTTTCAAATACTTAAAATGTTTTCGGTAAATCACTGCAACCTGAATAGAAATGGAAGAATTTGGAGATCTCACTTTATAATTTAATGCAAGTTACTGTTATTAGTTGTTTGGGTTTATTTAGCAGTCATTTTTATTAATTATGTGCTTTTAAACAAGCTAATCTTGCAGGAAGGTTGGGGAGAAACTTGTTTAGTTCCAGTAGGATATCAAAGTGGTACAGGATTTGCACCGAGTTTGATACTTGGTAATGCCTTCATCCGCTCATTCTGTCATACCTATGACTTTCAGAATCGTCGAATTGGTTTAGCATTATCAAAAGATTCGCAAACTTGACAGCTTTTTATTTAATTCTGTATTAAGTTATTTCATAGTTTTTGTCTATATTTCTGCAAAAGTACCATTGTAATGACTTCTTACAAGACTTGTTTTGTGAATGTCTGATAATTTATACATTTCGAGGTAATCATTTTGTAACCAACTATGTTAGAATCATGCCTTCGGATGATAATAAATACTGACAGTTTAGCAGATGATCGATGAACTTAAAATTAATTGCTGTTTTAAGCTTTAATAAATCATCGAATGAAATACAGAAATCGTGAAACTCAGAAAATGAAGAATCCAACGTCTTTGGTTTTTTTTTTCATTTATGGAAACTTCGATTATAATTCACATAAAATCAAACAATTGCGTAGCGAGAAAAAAGTTGTAGTGCAAAAAAAATAAAGCATAGATAAAAAGTATATGAATCAGTCTAGCAAAATCAAAGTTAATTGCAAATTAGGTGGACATGAAACAAAATAAAGTACATCGAAAACGCTTGATATGTTGGATAAGAAGTCTATCTGTCCAACGGATCAAGTATATTTATTTGATCATGAACGAATGGGGAATTTTTTTGTCGGGTAATCGTTCAATAATCTCATTTCTTCAACAATATATTCAGCTTTTCGATTGTGTAAGTGCCGATTCCTCAACAATGTACGAAGTTTATCAATGCTTATCAATTGAATACCACCTGTACCGCCGTTAAGATACTTCTCATTCATGATAACGACATTACTGCCAGATGGAGCTCTAATACTCCACGGATCAAATGAGTTCGTGTCCAGAAGCTGTGTCAAAATCACGTAATCATAGTCCTGGAATATTTTGATGAGGTATCCATCATCATAACCATTTTGAGTTCGAAAGCGTCTCTCCAATGGTGTGTAATAAGGTCGAGAACGATAGATACCATATGCTACTAGTCCGATTGATTCTCGATTATTTTTAAGATTCTTCACAGGTGTAGCAGTGGTAGATTGTGATAATTCGATTTGTTTTTTCATGTTCACAGCTTTCGACAGTTGCTGTTGTGAGATTGGCTGCGTTGATTTAATCGTAGATGAAATTGCGTTAATAGAGGTAATTGCAGAAGGCTTTTGTGTTATTATAGAATCTTTTGTTTCTAGTGATTTAGTAATCATTTGATCGCTAATCTGAAAAAACTTGAATCTAAATTTATCGTGGATTAAATTTGTTTAACGTTTACTTTTGAATAATTGGACTTGAAATATCTACTACACATTGCACTTATTAGTTCTAAAAAGTAGCAAGTTAATAATACTAACCTTGGATGTCGTTGTTGCATTTCTGAAGGATTGTACAGATGAAATATTGGTCTGTTTTTGGTTGCTTTCTTGTTTTTTCAACTTGTACTCAAATTCATTTTCTTGCTCGTTCAATAAATTGTATATATTTTGCTTCTATAATTGCAAATTGCAAATTGCAAAACGATTACTTGAAAATAGTGCCAATTTATGTATTGTAAAAAATTTGCATATGATTTTAATGTGTGCTGAAAGTTACTATTTTATTGCTTTAAACTTTTATGAGGAATAAAATCACGTCTACTGATTATGATCTAACTTTTTATTTGACCTTTTGCAGTCCAAAATAAAGAATGAAGTCTAGAATGAACTCTAATCTAACTCAGTCAAAAATAATTAAGAATGAATTGTATCAAAAAATTGATAACTTTACCAAATTTTAAAACATACCAATATTTTATTATTAAAATTAATTAAAAACTGTCCTCATACAATTAATAACTTCTAAATAAAAGCAATCAACCAACATCGTAACGTCTATTGTACTCTCGAGCGTCGCTCACGTCGATCATTGAAATATAAATTAGTAACAAAAGTATTGGAGTCATATTCTGAAATCTTATATTATTGCCACAATTGGTGAATTAGTCCGATATTATCACAGAATCTGAATCCATCGGTACAAAAATTTTTGTGAATCAAGCAGATCTATTTTTAATTTGTGTAATAAGTTATCGCTTATGATTTATATTTTCATGCAAATGAATTAACGTTATACGAAGACTGTAATGCAAATCTGCGATTACTGATAAATACTAAAACGTATTTGGCAGTAATACATGAATTTGTGTGTGATACATTGTGTAAAATAGTCCTCTAAAAATTTTTGATTTTGATTTTCAGCTTATAAATGATCTTCTATAAATTTTGCTTTGAGAATCACAAAGACGAAATAGACATCTATTGTATTCTCGATGCAAGGCACATAACTCTTTAATAATTCAACTTTTAATCAAACAAATAAAAAATTTATTACCAAATATTCTTTGATCGAAATTGGAATAAATAGCTCATACAAAAAGTTTACACATTGCTATTAAAATATTGTATGCATAAATTTGTCGATGAAAATTATATTCAATTTTATTCAAATTTCAACCATAAGAATTTTAATTAATCAAAGATTTTGGAATAATTAACCGCAAAAATAAATTTTGGAATAATTTATCTACTCTACTTGCTAATAAAAATAATAACTTAAATCAATTCTATTCTTTTTCAGTAATCTAGTAATTTAATTTGCATATAAGTCATAAAAATTAAAAGTGTAACCTGTGAACCACTGAAGTTTTTTTCATCCCTTTGAGAAGTATTTTTGTTTTTTGTCAGTTTTGAATTCCAAATTAGCAACTTTTGATTTTTGTGTTAAAAAATTATACCAATTTTTTTCAAAAAATAAAATGTTTATTTGAAAAGTTTTATCTTTTAGCAGCTAAACAATATTTCCTCTGTTTTTTAAGAAATGATATGCAACGTTATGAGAACATTTCGTTCATATTCTCAAGTTCAAATTTTTGATGATTTCTGAGATCAATCACTCACGTACAAAGCCAACTTCATACAATATAAATCTTTGTACGAAAATTTATATTTTTCAGTACGTTCTTTCATTTTTCGGTAAAAATTACAACTTTAAGTGATCTTTTTTCTGGATTTGCATTTTATGCGAAAATAAATTATGCCTGCTTACAAGAACATTTTTTAAAAAGCTTTTATTCAGGAAAAACAATTTGTTTTAAGTTATTAGACAGGAATGATAGATGATGTGAAGTGGTAAAAGTGATAATTTAATGCTGTGTTTACAATATTTAAGTATAAAGATATCAGTCATATGCAAAACTTGTAGCAATTGTTGAGGAAATTTTTAACAACTTGCAGAAGCAAATTTATGAACAAAACACTTTTCCATCTTAGACAAGTTAATTGCTATTAACATTAATTGTTATAAAAATTTTGCATGAATAAAATATTCAAATTTGTTAAAAATTAGTTCAACTGCATTTGATACGATTAATTATAAATATATGAATACTGACGTGTACGTGTCAAAGTTGAGTGATTATCAGCTGCAGAATATTTAGTGAAAATATTATGGGCTTGAATTGTTATCACAAAGATTAAAGTTCCGAGAATTACTTGAGTAATAGCTAATGGAAATAAACGAGTATAAAATGCCTGCGAATATTTTTTGGGTAATCGAGCCTGTACTTTTCTCTGAAAGTAAAGTAATTTTGAATAATTTATACAATATTTAAAAAATTACAATTAAAATTAAACTTTGTTTTCATAAGTTTAAAAAGTTTACCTGCCAAATGATGAGAACAACAGATAAGACAGAAAGGAATGATCGCCAAGCCATATATGGTATCAAAGCTGTAGCACTATGATTATGGATAGCATAGCACTTGCAAGGAATTGTTATCAAATGAATGATAACTACTATTATTATTATTGTCATTATCAGCACACCATTGGTATCCCTTCAAGAAATTTAGCACAAATTAGCATGAACTGTGGTAATGTTTTGGTGTGAGTATTTGTATATTATAATTTTGCTTTTTAAAATTATTTCATAGATGTAAAAAAAATATAAAATGATATTATAAAATCTCTTCATTAATTATTACTAATTATTAAAATGATATTTAGAATGAATTTTTTTATAGCAAATTAATTAACAAATTTTAATAGCAATACAAATTCAAGTTATCACTAATTATTAGAATAAAACTGATTAAATCTAAAATGATATCATAAAATCTCGTTATTACAAATAACGAAAGATCTGTTTTTTACTATTTTGAATAATTTTATTAACGCTTTTCGCTGTCTTCGAACACACATTATAAACACATTTTATTTTTATATAAAAATAAAGTCTAATAGTAACATGAAAAAACAAGTAATTATTGAAATGCGATGAGATAAAAGTTAACCAAATTTGCATAAATTATATTTATAAATTGTTCTAAAGTAAAAAAATGAATGAATTAATACCTTTCATGAGGTGATTTTGAAAAATATGTGATCAAATTGTTAGAAATCAAATTGGTCAATATACCAACAGTAATAGATTCGAATATTACTCCAAAATATAAACTACTGATAATGAAGGCATTATATGTGCATAACATTTGGTTATTTTTATAATATAATAAAAAGTTTGCAACAAATTTAGTTAAAAATTAATTCAGCACAAAAGTGAAGGATAAGTAACCTTTGAAGTTTCAGTCACTTTAGTACAAGTAAGTTGTTGCAGACAACTGACTGCTCCAACTTCACTTTCAGTGATTGTTCTTCGACTTTAACAAGCATTTCTTCAGCTTATCTTCCTTTATGTTTCATTTTAAAACGAAACTTCACATTTTGCTTAACTTTTAAAAAATTCACTGAGATTCCTTACTTTTTTATTATTTGAACTCAAATATCAAAGCAAATTTGTCCAAAATTAAATTCTGCTTTACTTAAAGCCAATACTTGCATGTTAAAATTCATTACTGTTCTATTTTTTATATAATTACTTTTATAAATATGCAAATTTTTGTTGTCCCTTTATTTACTAATTAATTTATTCATGAAGATATTAGCTTCGAAGAGGAAGTATAATTGCTCGTGTATCAAACTGATTCTTTTTTAATGTTCTAAAGAAGGATTTTTTTAAGTAAAATTGAAAATTTGCTGCAATTTTAATATGCAATTGTAGCTGAATTTTAATTTAAGAAATTTGCATATGCATTTTTTGTAAAAATTTATAACTACTGGCTTTGATTATAACTGTCAGCTCAAATAAATAGAATTTGAAATTTTTAAGATGAATTAATAAAAGCACTTTTCAAGCAAACAAATTTATTTTTAGTTGCCAACCATAAATTACTATCATTTCACAAAAAGATTAGTAGAGCAAACACCAAATGCAACAATTCATTAAAAAACACGAACGTTAGATGAAAAATAATACTAAACATGAAATCAAATACTTAAAAATAACATTAATATAAGATTAAAAAATTGTCTTTAGTGCAAAATTACGTAAACTTTGCTTTACTTACAATTTAACAAATATTGCGCAGTAAATAATACGCAGAATTACGCAGTAACCTTTATTAATATCTCTTTTGCAATCAAATCTGTATTAACATGGTAATTAATTAGTCTATCCAATTAATGAACGATTAAATGATCCTTAAATGGTTAGAAATAAGTAAAAAAATTCGCAACTTCAACAATTCTAATTACAATATCAAAAAATATAAATCAAAAATGAACTTTTTGTTAACCTTTGTGAAGAAATATGAAACTTTTAGAGGAATTATTCAAATTGTTTTTGCGGTATTTCATGCTCTGCTGCAGTTTCCGTTACCCCAATGTCAGCTGCCTAAAGCACATAAGTCAAAGGTCAAAAAAGGGTAAGAAGCTCTTCTATAATAATCCTCGATTATATTTGTCAAAAGCAATGATCAAGATATTGAACAAATCTTTAGATTCTTGCCAAAATCTCAATATCACTAATCTAAGCTTAACAAAGTAATCACATTTTTGTCACAAATATTGCATATAGCAACTTGTAGATTATTTTGATAACTTTTCAACTACTCAAAAAATTTAATAATTCGAAATAATAAATTTCACTGTAAGATTGCTTGTAGCTAAAGCAAAGTTGTTATTTTTTCATAATTTTTGCATAAAAACGAATAATTAAGTGAAAGTGAATATATATTTATTATTAAAAAGTACAGTAATTTTGTAGTGACTGATTGCTATGTTGCAGCCCTGAGCAAAATCGAATAGTAACTCGTAGAAAAAGGTAAAAAGACGGGAAAAAGAAGGTCGATTTCCTGGCGAAAACCAACAACTATTTATCAATGCCTGCAAAAGTTTGTGTTAAAAAATTTCCACTTCCTAATAAATTTTAAAAATACTGTCTGAAAGATTCAGTGAATTTTTAACACTTTGAAATAAAAATAAAACTTTTTTTAAAGCAAAAATTTGTATGAAAAAAAATTCTTTATTTTCGTTAAATCAAATTTAAAAGTTTTAACAATAAAAAATTTAAAAATTTAAAAGTTTTAACAATTAAAATTTTAAAATTTTAAAGTTTTACCAATAAAAATTTAGGTATTTTTCGTTGAGATTTTCTTTGAATAGTCATTCTTTTTCCATTTTTCAAAAATCTCAACAATCTGATAAAAATCAGTTTAAGATTTTTATCTTAATTTTGTGAATATTTTTTTGGTCTATGATTGTAGTTCAGTCTACATCCATAATCGTGAATCAAGATCATTGTTTACTATCAAATTAATAAAGTTAGACTATACTTATGAATAACTTTGATAAATTATTCTCAATTAAGATGCATAAATTCGTGTGCTTGGAGTTTTTGAAGTAGACAATACGAAAAATAAAAAATCAAATTATATTTAGACAAAAAATACTTTTCTGGATTTTCAATTGATACAGTCTCAAGTGAATACGGTAATTTTCCAGGATTTAAAATTTCAAACATTACACAACCAAATGACCAAATATCAGTTTTGATATCAAAATTTTGATATTCCAGTGCTTCTGGATCCATCCATCTCCAATGCAGCAAACTTAGATCAATTTCCCTTGACTTAAAAATTCAATTTTGGCTTATTTATTATTTGCTGATAATCGAAATAATTTGCTAAAGCATATTTTTGAGAACTGTCTGATTTATTTATCATACATCTCAGCAAATTAAATTTTATTTAGACTAATTTTTTTGAAAATTTTTCAACCTTAAAATTTTGATTACCGTACTAAGATTATCTCGACAATTCCTTATAATTATTATTTACTTAATGTTTATATAATTAATCAAAATGATTAGCACATCTGATTTAAATCAATTTAAATTAATAAATATCTGATCTGATTTAAATTAATTTGAATAAAAAACGTGCCAGTTTGCCTAAAACTGAAAGAGGTAGCATGTAATCGGTAAGTTTAATAGCCATAGAATTTTGATGTTGTACATAAACGAGAACATTGGCTGCTCGAAGATTTCGGTGACATAAATCATTATCTTCTAAATATCTCATGCCTGCCGATATCTGCAAGGTTTTATTTATGAACAACCAAACTGACTGATTGCTACCAAATCAACAATTGCAACCGAATTGGTCGATCTGTAGAGTGTATTGATACACCTGAATTGAATGATTACCAAAATAAAAGAATTACTAATTAAGGGAATGAAAGAATGAATGAATTATTGATGATCTATCGTTGGTAAATTTAAAATGATCAAAAAAATTTTTTTTCAGCATTTCTCAAAAATGCCAATTTTCATTACATTTTCAAGATTTTGTGAATCCATAAATCCGATCTATTTTTGGTTTATATGTTAACCAATGAAAAATTAAAATTATCTGAATTTCAAGAAATTAAGTAAAATTAAAAATAATTCAAAATTGATAAAGTAAGTAAAATTGGGAATTATTTTACAAAAGAGAATAAAATAAATTAAGCTAAATTGTCATAAATTTAGGCAATAAGAAAAAGGGATGAAATTTTTGAACAGAAATTGGACTGAGATAGATATAATCTTACTTGCGATAAGCACAAACAGAACATCAGAATTAATATTCAGTATCTATTACATAGCTATTGAGCAAGCTTGCAAAAATAACCCAAGAGTACAAGAAGGTACATTAATAAAAGAATTGCTGAGATCATAGTAAGGTTAAGTTGCTTGTAATGGGTAACTGAAATGTATTTAAAGGTCACTGTTGGATAATTGAGTACATCTAGAGGTCATATGATAAAGTAAGTGCAAGTTAAATAACTGATATACTGATACTTGATACATAATCTCAAGGTTTGCGCGAATTGTTAAAGGTGGTAAGCCATCTTCGATGCGCATTATCAACGCCATATCTAGCGGATGCCCGCAAATGAATTCATACGCCACCCAAGGACCATAGACCTGAATGCACTTTGACCTTACTACGAAAAATAATTCCAAATAATTCCAAATAATCCCAATTTTCACAAATTAATTCAAATTTTTTCTGATTATGAAAATGTTTGCTTATACTTTGTCATGAATATTGTAACCAGCAATTTTGCACAAGTATTCTTCACCTTGAATGAAGTAGTCATTTCTTCTGTAATGGTTGATGAGATTAAAAAGATTAATATGAAGTAAGCAATCAGTAATTTAGTAAGTATGCATTTGTTTAGTGATTTTTTGTTAATCCAAAATGTTCAGCGAAAGATCAGAATCAAATTGAACTTCATTGGATTCAGTGCTTTCATTTAATTTAAAAATGTTTTGTAAAATAGAATAAAGATAATATTGTGTATTTTTACTTAATAACTGCCATTGAAAAAAGCAACTTTAATATGCAAATATAAACTAAATCACTAATTACTAAGTTTTTCTCGTTTGTACTCATTATTATCATCATTTGAATAGCTTTTAACACTACAGTCTAATTTATATGTAATGATTACTTTTCTTGATTTATACTTGTAGAGCAATAAATTTTGTACCTTTCAAATAAAAGTGTAAAATGGAAAGTCAATGTTTGCAAGGTAAATATTCATATTTGTTCTCAGAAAAATTTGCTCAAGTAAATGTGATCAACGATCTTTGAAAAAAATTAATTTGAGGTTAAAGGTCTATGTAGTAAAATGCAAGAATATTATTTACTGTTCATCGCATGCAAGATTCATATTGCTGAGTCTTCGATGGATATACAAAGCATTCAGGCATTTTTCAAAAAGTTCTTCCTTTAAGTATGAACTTTTGAGCTGTTTAAACGCAGCCTCGCAATAGTGACCATTTGCACTTAATACGGCTACAAATTTTAAAAGTTTCTGCATTTTTTTTATTATCGCATAAATATAATTTAGTACTTGAATACTTAATTGAATACTTGTAAAAATTTAGTAAAAGTAATAATATTGCTATTACATATACATATGCACAAGTAATATAAAGACTTGAATTTGCATAAAGTTTAAATATTTTTATGAATTGTGAATAAAAAAATTGCAAATAAAAATCTGACCTCGAGAAGTTTTTCCAGCAAAAGCTGAACGTTTTGTTAAGATTTCACTTGTAACACTAATGTCGTATTTTAAATCCTAAAAAAGTAAAAGGAATGCGAATTTAGCTTGAAATAAGCAAAGATAAACTCTATTTTATCACAGCGAAACTAGTAGCAACTAAACTTTATAAAATTAGCCTCCACCATTTTTTGTAATGATTTAGGAATTTATAAAATTATTCTTTAAATTGCAAAAGGGATTGATATTTGTATTAGTCAAATTCTATTAATAGTGATTAAAATTCACGTAAATACAAATTAAACCTTATCATCTGGCACTATAATTAGTCCAGTACTTTGTTTAGGTGTTTTATAAGCTTTTGATTGGTGTGGAAAACTAAGCGGTTTAGGGCCAAGAACTGGATTTTCTTGAAACTCTACTGGATATCTTAAAGCCAGTGGCACATTCAAATCTACTGTTAACTTTTGCTCTGAATAATTTTACATGTGTTAAAAATTTTGCAGATTGAAAGTAATATCATTTAATCACTGAATCAATTAATCATTTGATCAAGCAGATTTATTTAATGATTTTTACAGAGCTATAATTTCAAAAATAAAATTAAAAAATAACTGAATAAAACAAAATAAAAAACGAACTCATTCTGTATTCAAGTCAATAAAAAAGAAGTTGAAATTCAAATTAGAAAAAATTCAATATATTAATTATTTAATTAACCTGTATAATAATTTAATAACTGATAGATAGTATAAAAAGTTTCTTCTTTAAAATCGAACAAATAGAAAGATCCCATGCTGTATGACAAACATTAGATTTAACTTTTTTTCCAGAATTTTGAAACAAAATTCATATTTCAAAAGTTAATTTCATTAATGATCGTTTAGATTAAAAAATTAAAATACAAATATAGTTAATTCAATCATTTTAATTTCAGAATTATTATATGGTTGTTAATTGGTTTAAACACGAATATAGATATAACTGTTATTAAGAAGTAGAAATTCTACTCGGTCCTTCTAATTCTGATGTATGCAATTGGAGGTGACGGTTCCCTGGTTCCTGGTATGGAATCTACTTTAATAGACCTCGTAGGGTATGCCATTGAAAACGAATACTTTACGTTATGTTTCTGATCTTCTTCCCATTCTCGATAAAACTCATCTTCTGACCCTGCAAACTTCAGAATTTGTTTGAAGCTTTGTAAATGACTTTTACAGATGACTTGCAATGTAATCATTCCGTTCGACTTTTTTTTCTCATGTTTTAGCATGTTAATTATTACTTTATTATTTTACACAACTGTAGTAATACTATAAGCGTTGCAGTGATCACGCTATTTGTTTTTTAAGCGCTTATTTTATGACAAACCAAAGCAGTAAAATGCTATTATTAAAAAGTATGGTAAAAACCAAAAGTTAACTTAGTTGCTTGTTTTAATTATCAAATCTTTCAGTCTATTGATTAAAATTAACCAGTAAGGCATTTTACAACTAAAATAAATTCGGGCCATCCTGAATTATGAGGAATAATCTCGGAGGGTTGACAAACGATATAACTTCCGAAAGATGATTGAAGATCATTTCTTAACCAGATTCCTGCTTCTACTGGATTTATACGTCCAGCAAACCATCTAAATTTTCCCGAAATTCTTCTAGATCCAAGTGTTAAATTTAATTGTTTTACTTTTTACATACTTACATAAATGATGTCAAAAATTTGAATAATATCAAAATATTCAACTTTTGACTTTTTAAGTGTTTAACAAAAAAAACTAACTTGCATTGTAGAATTTCACGTGGAATATCAAAAGCTGATTGAATCTTTCGACCAACTTTTGTTTTGGGCATTCCGGACGAGCTAAATATCACATAATGAGAAGCAGAACTCATAATTTTTTTACATCATTAGAATCTGATAATTATATAAAATCTAATAGAAAATCAATAATTTAAAGTTAATTGATTACCATTTTTACCTTAATGGTTGCAAATAAGTAACAGAAATAAATCCTTTATTTCTGCAGCCTTTCTTGTGGTGAAGTCGTTCGACCATCACTAAATTTTGAATTTCCTTAGTGCCATCTTCCATCTCACAAGTAACTCTGCAAATTAACTTTCACTTTTGCACTGTTTAATTTGAGAACAAATCTGTCCTCACTTTCATGTTCTTCTCGTAATTTCCCAGTTCAAATTTTGATTACACCCTTTTGATTACGTTACGATTTCTTGAGCTTTCATTTTAAAGTGATCAATTTTTTGGATATAAAATTTGCACCGGTAAAAAAATGCACAAGCCACTACAATTTCTCCCCGGTTCAGATCTATAAAATTTAAATGTTTTGATCGATGCGACCATTGTACCTAAAACTAGCAAAGAATTATTGATTTTATTTTCCAATCAATAAGCCAAAATTGACTATTTAACTCTCGTACGCTTCATTCCCAATCACGAAAAACGTTAATATATTACACTTCTGATTATACCTGATTTTTGTATTAAACTCAAAAAATTTAATCCTAATCATTGAACTCAGGAACCTTTTTGCATTTTTATTCTCACAAGTTCAGTAAGTTATCTTTCTAAGTCACGTAATAAATGATTAAGTAATTATTGATTAATTGAT